>WTSP01005672.1:0-11648 GCA_025331215.1 Actenoides lindsayi | reverse complement strand
TGTAATGGGAGGGGAACCACTGCTGAAAACACCTTTTCTCTTGCCTTCTGTGAGTAGCTCTGTTGCATTCTTAGTCATGCAGGGCTGCTGAGCGTCGGGGAGCACAACGTGCAGGAGCTGATCGTCGCCGCCGACATGCTGCAGCTCACCGAGGTGGTGGAGCTCTGCTGCGAGTTCCTGAAGGGCCAGATCGAGCCGCTGAACTGCATCGGCCTCTTCCAGTTCTCCGAGCAGATCGCCTGCCACGACTTGCTGGAGTTCACCGAGAGCTACATCCACGCGCACTTCCTGGAGGTGCAGAGCGGGGAGGAGTTCCTGGCGCTGACCAAAGAGCAGCTGGTGAAGATCTTGCGAAGCGAGGAGCTAAGCATCGAGGATGAGTACCAGGTTTTCACAGCGGCGATGCAATGGATTTTGAAGGACGTGGGGAAAAGAAAGAAACATGTCGTGGAAGTGCTGGAGCCTGTTCGGTTCCCTCTGCTGCCAGCACAAAAGCTGTTAAAGTACATAGAAGGTAAGTGGAAGAAGGAAAGAAAGAACATCAGATGCATGTGTGTGAGCTTGATGGATTTTTTTTTAGGTTAACAGCATGATTTGTTTAGCTTGATAGGATGATGAGTGAATCTATAGCAAACAAGTTCTGTTTTATAACAAATAAACACAGCTTACTTTAAAAACATGCTTTCAAAAGCCTTCTAAGAGTAGGCAGTCTTGATTTGTCTGCTCTTTTGGGAGAAGCTCGTAACTTTTGTACAACTGAGTTACTTACCATCACAACTTTTCATTGTGCCGTGTTTATTCTGCTTGTTTTTTCAAGGTATTCCAGATTTCAGCCTTCGGGTGGCCCTGCAAACTCTGCTGAAGGAATACTGTGAAATCTGTAAATCTCCCAAAGAGAACAAGGTCAGCAGTTTTCTGCAAGCTTCTAAAGGTCGTCCCCGGAAGAGAGCCAGGAAGTACCTTTATGCAGTAGGTTAGAATGTGGCTGTTTGAACCTTGTAAAACAAACGATGAAGTAGTATCTCGTGTTACAGTGCTCAAGGAGATACTGGTTGTCTTTTTAATCAAAAGATACAAAAATAGCAAAATGATTCCTCTGGCTGAGTTACCACGTTAGCTGATTTCTGCTTAGAATTGCACAGAGGGGCAGCATTCGCATTTCACGTCATTACGACGTGACATTCAAAGCCTACATTTGCCTTTTAGAAATGGTTTGCCTCGGGTGGAAACCTGCAGATGAGCAGCGGATTTGCTCGTGGCTCACTGAGGGAATAGCACGTGCAAATTCACTGCACTCCTTGTTCTTCTGAAGGTTGACATTTTCTCCGTTGAGAATGTTCTCTGGTTCATGTGATGGGGCACTTGAAATTGGAAATTTTCATCAAAGTTGTAGCTTTAGATTGGAATGAAATGCTTTTATTTCACTCTGTGGGAAGTAGCACTGGCTTAAGATAGCAAAGGCTGCTGGCTGGTCTCTGTCTTTTACCAAGAACACAAGTGGTACTGTTTGTAGTGCTGTGGTGAAGTGGTCACCTCGGGCACAAGGTACATGACCCTCAAGGTCACCGTTCATCCTCGTGTGCTGAAGAAACAACGCTACTTGGAAAAGTGCAGTTCCAGCTAAAAGCTAATGGGTGTCACTGTAATTCTCTGTGGTTTAGATATAGGAGTGTGGGGATGAGCAGAAAGCTCTTACCCATGATCTTTCCACTTTCTTTATAGGCGGATACACCCGATTGCAAGGAGGACGGTGGAGTGACAGCAGAGCCCTCAGCTGTGTGGAGAGATTTGACACCTTCAGCCACTACTGGACCACAGTGTCCTCTCTCCACCAGGCTCGGAGTGGGCTGGGTGTGGCTGTGATGGGAGGAATGGTCTATGCCATTGGAGGTAACAGCTGAAACATGCTTTCTTTGTTGCATGGATACTCATAGATGGAGACTTTGTAAATTTTCCTTTCTGTAAGTAGATCTAAGGAATCCAAGAGTAGATAAGACCACTTTCAGATATAATAAACATTGAGTTAGGGTTCCTTGGTTCTGTACCATCACTGCTCTGTGAACGCCTATTTGGGCTCCTATGTTGGCCATTTTTTACTAAGCTTCTCTCCCTTCATGGTGTAGCAACTTGCAGGTAAGAACATGTCCACGTGCTTACCTGCACTAAGAGATGTTGGATATTCTGTGGACTTTGTGTCCCACCAGCATTTCTTTTCTCACTTGTACTCTAGCAGAAGCCCATAGTATAAAAGGCTGTAGCACAGACAGACCACTTGCTGGTCTGCCCACCTGGAAAGGATTATTGTTGTTGTTATTATTATTATTATGGTGATGATGATGATGATGTACATTTGCATGAGGATGTTATGGGTAGCTCTACCAGCCCATCATTACAGAATATAAACGTGCTGGTTTTGTCACCACAGAACACATTCTTTGGTATTGGAAAAACCCATCAGTTGTGCTGTGGAGTACAAAGTGTCAGCTCGGTGTCAACAGAGTGTCACTGTGGTTGTCCACCCCTCTGATGTTTCCAGCAATGTTTCAGGGAACTGTTGATGAAAGCTGTTCCTAGTGATGATTCAGTTCCACGTATAAACGAAGCTTTTGCTCCTTCGGCCACGTAGCTACCTGAAAGAAAGGTCTTGTATTCAAATGTTGTCTGTCCTGCAAGGAGTTGAAGAATGCTTCTATATCTGCAGTGCAAAACGTTGCATTTCCCCTGTCTCTGCTCTTGCTGTTGTGACACAGGTGAGGACTCCGCGATGCTTTTTGACTGTACCGAATGTTACGATCCTGTTACTAAGCAGTGGACCACTGTGGCTTCCATGAACCATCCCCGTTCTGGACTGGGAGTGTGCACGTGCTATGGTGCTATCTATGCTTTGGGTAAGTTTTGGGGTTTTTTCCTAGGTGAAGTTAATTTTAAGGGTGTTCATTCACGGGCCTTGTAAATCGATTCGATCTTCAATGTTACATCTTGGTGTCGCAAGTTTGCAAACTTCTAAGTTTTTTAAAACAGCTGTTTACATGAGCATTAGAGTACTAAACCTTTGTGGTTTAGTTATTCTTCAGGTATAACTTATTTCCATCATAGATCACGTGCTGGTTTCAGAATTAAGCTGTCCTGGAACAGTGCACAGTATGTCTGAAAATGCAACTAACGCACAGCTTCATGCCATTCAATTCTCTCCTGTGTTTGCTGTTATTTCCAGGAGGTTGGGTTGGAGTGGAGATTGGCAGCACAATTGAAAGATTTGATCCTGAAGAAAATAGTTGGGACGAGGTGGGAAGCATGGCTATGCCCCGTTACTACTTTGGGTGTTGTGAAATGCAAGGTGAGTTATTTTAAGTTTGTATCCATAAATAGTTCTAAGAGCCCTTGGATTTTGAAGCTTTATGTTTCAGTCATGAATTTTTACCTTTGTGTCTTGTACTGTGCTGTCAGTTGCACAAGCTTGTGCCTCACTTATTTGTCCTTCTAGAACCATGCTTTAAATTCTACAGAGCTCAAAAGACAATCAAGTACCCAGCTCGTCTCTAACAGTTGATACTGCTTTTATTTACATCACATATCTGGGTTTCTGTGTGTCTTCGTGACAATCTGAAGAGTTGCCATGGGTTATTTTAAGACAGCCATGTCTAAGGGCTTGATCTATAAATGTGCTTATTAAGCATTTGATCCAGACCTGGTCAGCAGTTGCAGCCTGCTGAATTCTCTCCCCTGCACTTGATTAATTAATGCTTTCATCAGAGCTTCTAGTGCATGAGCCTCAAGTTACTCAAAAGCTTTATTTATGCTGCTACTGGACAAATGGAGGACATCTGGCATTCTTAAACCACCTTAACGTGAGGCTGAAATTTGTACTGCGACAAGCGTTTTCTCTCTTTCATACCTTTTTGGTAGGAAACCTAACAGAGGAAAAATTGTGTTTTTCCAGGTTTGATTTACGTTGTTGGTGGTATCAGCAATGAAGGAGTAGAGCTATGTTCTTTCGAAGTCTATGACCCAATCTCTAAACGTTGGTCTGAGCTTGCTCCGATGGGCACCCGCCGAGCTTATCTTGGTGTAGCTGTTCTCAACGATTGTATCTATGCTGTGGGAGGCTGGAATGAATCTCAGGATGCACTTGCTACTGTGGAAAGATACTCCTTTGAAGAGGTGTGGTGGAGTCCCTTTCTTTTATAAACGCAGATTGCACCAACTTTCTGTAAGACTCTGTAGAGATACCTTGCTTCCTTTCTTTAAAAAAGCTGGAAATTCCATTTCCTTTTCACTGCTGGCTGGTAATCCGAGCGAAACGAAGCTTCAGTGACCTCAGGGTCTGTCTGTGCTAACCAGTCTGGAGAATCTTGCTCTCTGACGTAGTGGAATGTTTACAAAGAGTGTATGCATGCTTGGGGAAACCAAAAGTTAAGCAATCCTAACCATGCAGAGACATGCTGCAGTTTTGTAAATACTTGTTGGGGTTGAGATGGGGGGATAGATTTCCCCCGTTGCAACAGAATGCTCAATAATCTGATGAGAGAGAAAAACTCCCTGAAAAAGAGCTGCCCTTTGTTGTAAAAGTTGAGGATCTTTCTTCTGCATCGAAAAATGTAGTGGTGTTTCAGCAGGACTAAAAAAATCACTTTGAACCCTTAAATGTTTGAATAAGATAAGAAATTATTCCTGGCCATTCCTGCTGATGTTTCTGTGATGCTGTTTGGAGCAGCAGCTAGAGTTAAAAGCAGACCATAATCCAGCATGCCATTCTGGTTTGCTTTTGGAACTGAATCTAGTTTTCCTTATTTCCCACCTCAAACTGTGTACTGTTCTCTGTTTTGGAGACAGATTGCATCTTGCACTGCCTGAAGGCTGGGAGGGTTGCTGTGTGCAGACAGTATGGGATCTATTCTTTAGCCACTCACATGATCGTGACCGCTTGTGGAAGTGTTGTCATTGCAGTCTTGATAACTTCCATACTCCAGACATACCACGTTTGAGCCCGTGAGCTGTATGCGTAGTGTTCTTTGTATATGTTTCAGTCTTGAAGCTTTAAAAGTTACTTTTGTGAGAATTGGGGCTTACTCCAAAACTACTTCTTGACTCTTTCATTTTCTCTTTAGGAAAAGTGGGTTGAAGTTGCATCAATGAAGATACCAAGAGCTGGTGTCTGTGTTGTGGTTCTGAATGGATTTCTTTATGCCTTGGGAGGCCGAGCTCCCAGTCAGGATTTTGCTGCTCCAGTGACCTCTGACTCTGTTGAAGTTTATAACCCTCATACGGACAGTTGGACTGAAATTGCCAACATGATCACGAGCCGCTGCGAAGGAGGTGTGGTTGTGCTGTAGAACACCGAGAAGAAAACTCATTCAAGGAATGAGTAAATCAATCTCCTCAGATTTCTGGTTTCATTGACCAGAAACCTCTTCTAACCCAGGAGCTTCAATAGAGACAGTGGAGAATGAGATCAGAGGGTTTTTCCTGAGCAAAAGGAAATATTAAAACGGTTGCCCTTCAAATTGGCCTATCCAATGTCTGTCTCGGGAAGTGTTCTGTGAAGAGTAGGAATGCCCCTTGCGACTGGATTAAGCTCACTGAAAAAAGTGGCAAATTTGCCCTGTAAAAATCTGAAGAAATCATTCCAGCACATACAGTTGTTAACTCTCCAAGGGGCACCAGAGCTAGCTAGCCTCTTCAGCTGGCCTTACAATCCGGAAGGAGGCCCCTATAGGCAGCTAGGAGTTACCTGTAGGCGAGAGCAGATGGGCTACTTTGTTAGCATTTGTTGTCCTTTTCTGGTGGATAACAAGGAAGGGAAGAGAACAGGTGGGGCAGAGTTGGTACCTCTACTTAGGACCTTGAAGCGTTTGAGCCTCTTTTCTGCTGCTGGACATGATGGGCATTAAATATGAATTGGATACTTACTTTCTGGCCACTCCACTAACTTGGATGGTGGGTGGCTGAGAATTTCCTGTTCTGGAAGGTTATTCTGACAGTTTTAGTAACATCATTCCACTTCAGCATAGGCTTTTCTTCTCAGTGGTGTTGGCGATGACAGGAGAGCTCCTTTATGCGTATGATGAATTTTAAATGGAAATGCTATTCATTAGATTAACTGTTCTGTTTAGCTCTGCTCTTGGTACAAAAATACCAGGAAAGCCTTTTACCCTTGGTTTTTTGTTGGTTTGGTTTTTTTTTTTTTCATTATATGTATTTTACCCTCTGTGACACACGCTGAGGTTTGGCATTGGAATACATGCTGTTCTACAAGGTACACACGTTCATGTTTGTCACATCTCCTATCCTGCCTCTTCCAGATTTGAGAAGATGGAGCATTTTGTGACAGAATGAGGTGCGTTCGGCATTAACGTGATGATGCTCTCATCGTGCTTTGTCTTAGGGAGTTTGTACTTAGCTTGGACACACAGAGTAGAACAGTTTCGCTGTAGGAGTTTGGAGTTCTTTCTAGATTCATTTACTTGATGTACTTGAAGTTGCTTTTTGCACAGGACGGTTGCATTTTCTGCACAGCCATGGATGATTTGGATGGAGTCTGAAAGAAGGCTGCCTGAGCTTCGCTAGGCAGCGTTACCCCGGAACACAAAACCACAGCTGGAATGTCACAAAACAGGAAGCCTGTGCTGTGCAGACAAAGCAGCATTCATGCTGTCTGGGTCAGTATCCCCTGTGCAAAATTAACACATTAATACAGGAATAAAATCCTCCGAGGTGACGAAGGTTGCAGGTACCCCAAGAATCTAGGTCTTGCATTCTAACACTGCACTGGGAGACTGCCAGGATAAAGTATGCTACGTGATGAAGCATTTGTTTCTCTGATCATTATATAACCTTATGTGTGTTTTTACTTCAGCAGGATTTCTTATGTGTGTAAACTAATGTTTATTCTATTCTTTTTTTTTTCCCCCCAAGTTTAAGTTTGTTTTAAACAGTTTTTTCATAATAAAATGCATTTTCAGAACGGACTCTGGAATGCTCTTGAGTAGGGTGCTTTCCTGTCACGAGTTGTATCACTGCCACTTTCACATAGTAGTTTTGGGCAGGGGGGTAAGTTGTTGATTTTTACTGGAAAAAACACTTTTTTTTTTTTTTTTTACACTAAAAAAAGCTTGATTATAAAGGGTGACTGTTTGAAGGGAACATGCTTCTCTAGCAAAATACTCCTATATTTCTCTCCTCAGTGTAAAATCACTCAAACTTCTTGTAAACCTGGCTGCTTTGCCAGCTCTGTGCAGCCCTCTCTGGGATCAAATGATAGGTAATATTTCTTAGCCTTTCTTTACATTTCAGGATCCATTGTGAAACATTTGAGAAACTTAATAGCTCTATATTATTAATTTGGGAATGCTGTATTTGCTTCTGCTCCCTACCTACAAACATTCTGGTGGAGCTTGAGGGAGTCTTCTGTTGTCTGACTCCTCCAGTTCTTGTAGCTGATTCTTGTTGTGGGAAGCCTTGGCTTGTCCGAGGGATTAGAATGTGAGTTAGATAAATAACCTTGAGTGAACATCTGCGTACCCTTGAGGAGGCCAGAAAGTCCTGAGAAAAGAACCACCAGTTCACAAACAGGGAAAGCTTATCAATGTGGTAACAGAAAGAAAGAAGCACCCAATTGTGGACTGGTGGTCTTTATTTAGGCCAATCAGGTGTGGGCACTTATTATTAGGAGGATTATAAAAGGGCTTGCAGCCAGGGGAGCACTTGCAGCATGAGCCTTTGCAGAAGTAGTGTGTGTGTGAGAGTGATGAGTCTGTCTCAACCATGACATGTCAAGCCATCCAATGACAGATTCTATCATGTTTGAATGAAACTCTGAAATCAGATGATTCTGGTCTCTTGATAGTCAGCACCTCTTTCCCTGAATCAAGCCAAAGGCAGTACTCTTCTCTGCACCCATCTCAAAAAACACCACAGCTAAGTAAGAAAGAATAAAAGAACTGCTTTCATTTTACCTTTTTTCATTTACATTTTCAATTTTATTTCCTTTCTATTCAGAGACCCTGAAACACAGGGCTGTTTCAGGGACAGGAAGCTGTTAACATGTGAAAGTTAACAGGTTAGAGAAGTTAGAGACTCATGTACATAGGTGCTGTTCCAGCAATACCGTGTAGGAAGATGGCTCTATCTTCAGCATAGACAGGTTTCTTAAGTCTCTGTCCTTTCCAGGAGGAACAGAGAAATTTTAAGTTACAGTATGTGCTTTATTCTGTATAGAGTAACAGGAACAGTGCTTTCAGAGAACGATGAGGATTGTCCCAGTTGGTCCTAAGACTGCATGGATGTCACTTGCCAGCTTTCTTCTTGCATCTTATACTGTACTTAAAGAATGCTTAAGATAAAAAGCCTACAGTAAATACACTCACATACAATATCATAAGTTTCTTGAGGTAGCTGAGACGAGAAAAGAAAATACATGTGATTCAGGTTGTCTCCCCCTGAATGATGTGTTAGCAAGACTGATGTACAAAGAGCATATGTTTATGCAGTGTTTTCAATAACTGGACCATCACAGAGGGTGTGTAGGCTCCAAGTCCATTTGTACCTGCCTCAGGTGCTCAAATAAAACAAAGTTTGAGGAGGGAAAAGACACAAACCACTTTCAATCCATTATCTGATCCTTTAGTACCAGAAATGAAGTCCTTGTGTCCTCATACATTTGTCCACGACTCCTACCACCAGTTGACGAGTGCTCTAATTTAGGAGCATGACAGATCCCTATGGCTATGCCACATGCAGCTTCCTCAGCTAGGCAGCCCTACGTCCAAACAAAACCTAGGAACAGATAGCCCAGGTATCCCTTTTTATTTAACTAAGCCTGAGTAGGAAGCTAACCTTCCATCTCTTGTCACAGCTTGTCAAAGATGCAAAGCTTTCCCCACTCCGTCACAGCAGTGGGATGACATACTTTAGGTGAGTGCTGACCCTGGCTCCCCACTGCAAACAAACCTTGCCTATCCTTTCTTACCTGCCTAGCACTTAACAGCATTTTCAGCACCTTCTCAGGTGAAACAGGACAGAGTTTTGTTCCATAACCTAGGAATTCTTTTTTGCATAATTCTCTGCTGCTTCTTTAAGCAGTGACCTAGGAGGACTGCTGTCATCTTGTTACCGTTTACAACCACACAGTTGTTCTCCCCCCTACAGAACATTATTACAGATCATAGTCAAACCAGATACTTTAATAAGCAGCACAGGGCAATTCATACTCATGTCATTATAACCTCCATTTTTAACTCATAGGAGAAATTCCTTCAAATCTCCATCTTCAATTCCTAACTCTTTCAGGAGAATTTCAGGCTTTATTCTATGGATAAGGACACACTCGTGCCTGCCTTGGAAGTCACTGCTGTTGACAATCTCTCCCTCCTAAACTAGCTGTTTGCTTCAAGAATAAGCATCTTCATCATTTCCATCTTACAACTTCTAAGCACAAATAAATCTTTTACTTCCCCTGAAACTCAATACAAATACAAATACCTTGTCACTGGCTGACAGCTTTTTTCCTACTGATGTACTATTTCCTGCTCTGCTGTTTATTTCTGCTGTTCCCTAGCTGCTCCTCTGAAATAACCTTCACTAGTAGAGTGGCTAATAGTGATAATACCATCACCACTGTTCCCACTACCCTCAGTACTTTAAACCAACCAGGATAAGTAGGAAGAAGGGAAACATCATAATGTAGTGCTACCCCTAAGGCCATTACTAGCATTATTGCTCCACTAGTGATATCTTTAAAAAGTAATGCTTGCCAGGCAAGCAGAGGAGGAATTGTACTGTTAGCCAGGTTCATCCAGTCTGGCTTGGCCGGGCTGTTTTCTGGGAGAGCAAACCCCCACCTCATTCCTCCTAGGAAAGAGACTGTTGCAGCACCATATGTTACCTGAGCAAAGGCCAGCTCTGAGTAGTAGGTGCCTTGGATGGCCATTGTCAGTGGCACAGAAACAAATGGAATTAGCCCCATGAGGCTTAAGTAAAGGGCTGGCTTGGGAGAATCCTTTAGTAATTTCATACTCTGTTTCAAGATGCCCGGGCCTTGGGTCTCAAATTCTTTGGGGGTTTTCTTCTTGAAGAAGGGGAGGGAGGTGTGAAAAGCCTGGAGCTTGATTGCATATGCTGATGCTGGGTTGAGGCTTGGAGATCTTGAGAAAGGACAGACATCTCTCTGCAGGTGGAGGCCGAGAGAAGACCAAGTTGTCTTATTCTTTCCGTACAGCAGTAGTCTGGAACTGGTTACCTTCTGGAGCTGCAAGTACAAAACTTGTTCTGAACACCTTACAACATAGGCCTATGGACCTACAGTTACCTAAACTACTATGAAATATTGTACCAAGCAGTTTTCCAAGTCAGGTCACATCACAGCTGCCTTTTATCTCAAGTTTTCAGGTATTTTTAACTTAAGTAAGCTAAGTGATGCAGTTTCACAAGCTAGCTGATGAAGAGCACCTAGGCTCTTCACAGTGCATGGGCAAAGCTTGCTCACTGCAGAAGGTTTGTGTGTCCCCTTATCCTTCCACCCATGCAGGCATTCCTCAGGGGTCAGGTGTTAGTCCTTTTCAGAGTAGAATATAAAATGATTACACAAGCAGGACAAGGTCACCCAGAAAGGAGCTACTATCCCCTCACTACTCTATCAAAAAGAAAGGAAAAAAGACCTTTAGAGAATAAAATTTGATTTTATTTTAAAAAAAAACAACA
The DNA here is from genome assembly GCA_025331215.1 of Actenoides lindsayi. Classification (NCBI taxonomy): domain Eukaryota; kingdom Metazoa; phylum Chordata; class Aves; order Coraciiformes; family Alcedinidae; genus Actenoides; species Actenoides lindsayi. Next base: position 950 of record WTSP01005672.1, on the reverse strand, counting down.
AACACCTTTGCATAAAAGGTGCTGTAGAAACTAGGAATTCTCTCGGAAAAGCATGTGGCTACATGAAAAAATCTCTCAGAAAAACATGTAGCTACTTGAGCCTGTAAGTCACCTTTTTTTCAATGTTCCAGTCATACCTATCGCCCTTTTGAAGAAAAATAGCGAAAAAGGTTTCAGAAACTTACTTTGAAAGGTGTGTAGAAGTAGCATCGTCGTACGAGAGGAAACATTTGTCTCATCATGGCCCTAAAACAGAAAAATTCAGGAGAGGGTTTGAAGTCACTGAGTCTCTGCGTTTGTCTTACAGCCAAAGTCACAGTCTGCACTTATCAGATGCAAGACTCTCATAGACGTATACTTAAAGATAAATATTATATGTACGCAATCCTTGTTCAGCCAATGCAGGGTACTTTGTTTCGGGCAGGTCTATGAACTGCAGTCGTAAACTTTACAAGAAGAATGCCCAGTTACAGAACCGAGCACCGGGAAGCAGGTGACTGTTCATGGAGCCTCTCCTGCCCATCGGATAGAGGGCTGCACGTGGCCGATAAACGATCAATCCCTCACACCTGGAAAAACGACCCTTAGCCATTAAGGGCGGGAAACTTCGTCAGGGGCCAAGCTGCAGGGAAGCTCCCTGCCGGGGGGACAAAACCAACCAGGAAGGGTAAAGAGCTCCCCGGGGGCCTTCGCTGCCCACTGCACGGTCCGGCTGCCCCGGGGAAGGGAGGCGGCTCCGCGCGCCATCAGCCCCAGCCCGGAAAGAGCTGCACGTCCGGGAGGGACGAGGGTGCCCCGGGCCCGGGGCGGCGACCCCGCGATGGCGGGGGGGGGGGGGGGGACCACCGGTCTGCGGCCGCGGGTTGCCCGGGCCGCCGGCCCTCCTGCCGGGGTTACTCGCGGGCCGGAGGGAGGCCGTGAGGAGGGCCCGGGACCCACGGGCCGGAGGC
>WTSP01005669.1:13877-27214 GCA_025331215.1 Actenoides lindsayi | reverse complement strand
TTTTTCCCCCGCGGGCTCGGCACTAAACCTCCTTCCCAAACAAACAAACAAAAAAAAAACCAAAAAAAGAAGAAGAGTTCCCCCTTTCCGCGGGGACAACTTGACGGCGGTGGCAGGAGGTCGCGCGGTTTGAACCGATCCCATTGGCTGTCACCTTCGATAGCCCCGGCAGGGCAGATGCTCCTGCTGGGCAGGCGCAGTGGCGGGCCAGCGCCGTCGCTACGGCAACGCCGGGATTGGGGACGAGGAAGGGGGCTCGACTAGCAGTCGAAAGCTGCCACATTGCCTCAGCATTAACAGAGTCTTTAATAAACGCTTAAGAGGCAGCCTCGCAAATTAGTTATGACAGTTTGCGCGGAGAATCAGGTCTCCCCCACGCTCCTTCCGCCCTTCTCCTTTAAAGGGCCCACAGCCTGGACAACTTTGACATAATTTTGCAATAATTATCACTTGAAGAATTTCCACGCTGGAGTGGACGTCAGAACCCATCATGTCAGCTTGGCAATAAACGCTGACCAGCAATCCCAGCACTTCCCTTCCCCCCACACTTTTTCTTCCCTTTTCCCATTTAGGCACTGGTGCTGGTGATTTAACTTCCCGTTGTAACCTCATTTGAGACGTACCTTTCTCATTTCATTTTTGCATCTAATTTTGCTGTCTTTCTCGAGCAGGGAATGGACAACCAGCAGCTCCCGGGCGCTTCAATCCAGTTCAGGTGAAGCAGGAACCTGCAGAGGCCATGGGATCATCATCTGCCACCAGTCAGGACTCCTTGCAGGAGCACAGCTTGGACCTGAGCGTCAAGGATCATGGGTGAGAGAAGTTCACAGGCAGGCACACTTAGCTCTTTTCCAGCATCGAGCTCTTGAGAAGTTCCCATACCTGTAATGTGAGAGGACACAACATGGTGATGAAAGGCGGTTTCACGGTGGCTGAGTTGGATGTCCCCAAACTGGAGACAGAGACACTCTCTCTACTCCCCCTCAAACCTTCTCCAGAAGGTTTTTGGGGCTCACAGGCACTTACTGACTCTTTGACAGGAGCCTGCCTGCTCGTGTTCCCCTCTGAAAAACGAGCCACTAGCAAAGCTCCTTCTTTCACTTAGTTGTTCCTGCTACGGGCAGCAAGAGCTGATCGAAGGCTGCTCCAGTGCCGCTCTTCAGCATGCTCTTAGCAGGAGCATTTGCACTGATGTAACCACACGTTGAATCAGGTCTGAGAGGCACCTTCCAGAGCAACTGGACACAACTGGGTGCCAGGCTAACTCCAGTCTGGGCCTGGCATGTGCTAGTCTCTAGTTAGGGTGATGAATCTTTGCACTTGTGCAGATGTGAATGCTCCTGTGTCAGCGTGTCCCCCGTGTCCAGCATCTCTACTGAGAACAGTAGGTTGGGGGTTGGCCTGTGTGGGAAAACTGCAGAGGAGCTGATACGGGGGATCAGTGAGCCTGCTCCTCTTCCACCTTTCTATACATGCCTTTCCATACGTTAGTGAAACGAGCCTCAGTTAGGGAGCCCAGCAGCTGTAGTCGGCTACAACTGTCACTGGTGCATGCGAAGCCCTGAGGTTGCTTTTCAGCCCACTTCAATCCATAAGGATTGTTTCCCTGCCCTCTCTTCTGCTGCCAGGGGGGCTCTGTCGAGTCTTCCATCAGCATCCCCCTGGCCTTGGGACAGATCTGTGAAAGTTCTACCAGGATGAGGGAGTAGAACATGGGATGGGTTGTGACTCAGCTAATAGAGAGTATGATTGTGGGAACACCAGGGGAAGAAGTCTGGACTGTTTAATAGCTGAAAGAACTAGATTCTGCAGACTTGGGCCCCTCTTCCTCTCCATCTTGGCTATCACAAGTAAACGAGCCTGGCCTGCCCAAGGGAGGGTGGGCATCATTCTCTTCCTCCGGATGCAGCAGGTGAGGAGTGAGGCAGCTTGAAGGGAGAAGGATTAATCTCGGTGCTCACAGTCCCTGCGCACATCTTAACTAAACCCTGTTGGTTTGTGTGTTCCAGTAATGAATCAAATGGCCACACAGTCTCGGCAAATTCATCTCTTTTATCCTCGCTTATGAATAAGGTAAGAGCCATCCATCAAACGCCTTTCATTCCCCCCACCAAGAGAAATTAAAGCTGCGATGGTGGGAGGGGGGGCAGAGATGCGTTTGTTTTTTAATGTTTTCCCTCTAATAAGATGAGTTTGTACCATTTAAATTTTGAGACCATTTTTCATCGGGTATAATTTCAGAGCCACTGCTTACGAATTAATTTAATGAACTGGCTGAAGAAATATATTGCAGCCTCTGACACCTTTTTTTTTCCTCATCCTTTCTAGACAGAGGAGGGCTCCGAAAGACTTTTTTTTTTTTTTTCCACATTTTTATTTCCAGAAACTGGCAACTTCTCTCTCTCTCTCTCTTTTTATAGTTACTCATTTTGTTTATTTACTTAAAACCATTTTCTTTCATTGGGGGAGGGGGAGGAGAATAATTTGTTCTTATGAAAGAGAAGAAAAAATTAGAAGTTTTGAGCCAAAATCATCAATTTCTGTCTTTCTGGCTTGAGTAATGGTGTCCAACAGAGCCTCCTTTACCATGTTCTAGAATATTTATTTTAGATAATGCACGGTTTCTTTTTCCTTCCTTTTTTTCCTTAAATTATACATCATCTCAAATATATATTTCCCTTTCACATGATAAATTCTACTGTACCAAGATTAATTTTGCTGTTGTATACAACTGCAGTAGAGATGAGGGCAGCCTTTGAGCCATGCTTTAATATTCTACTGTGTGATAGGTTTTACAGGCATAGCTATTGCCATCCCCCTGGCTCTGGGCGTTACGTGCATCGAGGCCATATAACCCTCAGGAGAGGGCAGAGTGACTTTGCCTAGTGATCTCCCGCCTCCTTTCTCTGTCATTTCATTACCTTTTTTTTCTCTGTGTTGTTTAATTTCTGCATTTATCCTTATGCCCCTTGTCTCCACCCTTGGCTCTCTGTTACACTCTGGTTTTGATGTTCCCTTTAAACTTCTTCATTCCTGCGTATTGTCCCTTTAGCGAGGCCAAATATGCAGCTCTTTGTCTAGTGAGTCAATCCAGTAAGTAAGTCTAGGGGTCCTGAGTCATTCTGATGTGTCCCAGCTCAGTGAAACTCTGTTTCAATAGATACCTCACTTGAAAATCTCCCAGAGTACAGATTTAAGCATATGCTTAGAAATAAACATTTGTTTATGTGCAACCCTGCATAAGATTCTTTATGTTGTGCAAAGTAAGCGCAGCACAGGTACAAAATCCGAGTTCTTCAGGTCTGTTCCTTTTCTAAAGAAGGAATGGGATTAACTGATGATCTAAACCAGCAAAGAGTAGAGCCCACTGATTTGAAGGAGCCTATTAAAGACTTAGGATTGCAGAGTCAAGCTCCATGTGCTCAGGAACACATCACACTTGCTTCTTCCTCACGCTGCACATAATTTGTGTTCGTGGAGGAATCCTTTGTTATTTGCCTGGGAAAAAGAACCCTTTACAGAAACTGAATGCCCAGCAAACACCAATGGAAAAAGACGACCTGAATTTCTGAGTCCAGCCATAAAGAGTTGCAGTCTCCACATAGCAGCGGGGGCTTTACCTTCAGGGGGCATTAAGAAAGCCTCAAATAGCCAGGGTTCCTGTAGCCTATTGCAGTTTATTTAGGGGGCTGTCAGCCTTAATTAACTGATATTTATAAAGGGCTTAGAGATCCTCAAGTGTGTGTGTGGGGGGGAGGGGGGTTATAATGCAAGTATTGGGCCCGATCCTGCATTTTATTCATGCTGTGAAATTCACTGTTGTTACTGGAGGTAACTGAGAGCACAGCAAAGCAAGAAAGGGTCTGGGAAATTGTGCGTTTATTCTGAAAGAAAATTTTCTCTCTCAGCACTCTTGAGTTAACTTTTTTTCTATCCTGCACATCATACTCCTCGACCTTTAAACTTTCTCTCTGTAGAAAGCTTTTCACACAATGCAAATTGTGAGTCCGAGTCCCACTTTGTGGAGGATATGTCCATTCAGCACAGAAAGTGACATCATTTCTCTGTTGAAGTTAGTAAGAATTTTCCAGGAACTTAAGTGGGGACAGAATTTTTCCCCAGTTGAATGAGATTTCCCCTCTTCCACCCCCAAACATACCTGATAGTCCCTTTAATGAAGGGACACATCCTTGTGGCTGGGATGATTCTAAATAAACTAGAGCTTACCTGTTCTGTCACAAGGGCTATACTAAGAGACTGGCATTTAGTTGGAGCTGTACTGGGCGATTGATGGTTAAGCCTGCACACCTTTTCCACCCTCCAGTAGGGTATGTCCCTCTTCACCTCCGTTTCCTCATGGATAACGGAGACATGATGCTTCATTACTTTACACAAGAGCCATGAAGATTCGATGGGCACCTGAGTACTTTGTGATAGGTGGGTGGAGGATGCAGACGGGTGAGGTGTGACTGAGTTTTGCTGATGCAGTTGGGGCAGCCTGCACAGACTTCTTGTGTTCTTTCTTAATCTTTGAAGACACAGGTTTCTGTGGGACAGTCCTGAGGGGATCCAGACTGGCAGCGTCTACGGCCGTATGCTGGGCTTGATGCAGTGTCTTGTGTTCTTGTTGCAGATGTCCAAGACCAGTGCCAGCCTTGGCAACCTGTTGAACATTAAGACAGAAGGAGATGGCAGCCAGGCTGGGGCTGGAGAGCCGACACAGTACTTGGGCAAGGCAGTGAAGGCACTTGTCCAGGAGAAGCTCTCTGAGCCATGGAAGATGTACCTGCGCCGGTAAGGACAGCACGGAACTGGGAATAGAGAAAAGGGAAAATTACTCCTTTGCAAAGTGTCTGGCTCATTAGCTCACACTTGAATGCAGAGTTCCCTTGAATTTCAAGGCCTAATTCTGTGATATGCTGATCACCTTCTGGAGTGCATTTAGTCCTCAGTCCCAGCTAGCTGCAGCAGGTGTTTATGTCCTGTAGGACATGCCTGTCCATATGGAACTATTTTGCAAAGGGATCTTGGGAACCAACTGCAGGCACCGATCTTCACACAGAACCATTAGCCTTGACTTCATCTTAGGCTTCTCTTCACATCCCCAGTCTGCAAGGCCCGGGCACCCACTTGCTCTCAGCACTGAACTTCTGTTAGACCACCTTTACTTATTATGCACTGATCACAGAAGCCTTAAAATGCTTTCTGTGGGATTTCCTCTGATCACAGGAGATAGGCCATGGAAACAAAGGAAGGAGTATAAGGAGTATGGGAACTGGGGTGGTTTCTGCTGGTTTTGTTGTAGACACGAAGGCTCGAAAGGAAAATGGAACAGATACAAAACTCACCCACACACAGACACGTGCACATACATGCCCGGACAGACACATGCTTTGAGCACAGGCAGATACACCCAGGCAGACAGACACGGGTTTCTGCTCTGACACAGTTGCCTACAAACGCCTGTGGACACTTTGTAAGTCACAGACTTTAATGGAGAAGACTAGAAAGTCTTCTAGTCCATCTGCCTCTGGCCAGTGTGCCATCCTTCCCTGCAGTGCATTTGTGTTTTGGCCACACAAGTTGTAATGATGCCAGGCACTGTGGCTATTTTCTCATCTCTGGGAGCATTATTCTACCACCTAATAGGTTTCGCTGTCACGATTTTTTCTCATGGTATGCTGCCTGAAATTTCCCTTTGTGTAATTTGGTTGCAGTTCTCCTGGTTCTATCCCCTGGAACCACAGCAGATAATTCCTCTCTGCAATTGGAGTTCACCCCCTTCAGATAGTCACAGACTTTTAACATACCATTTAACCAAGCTTATTTGCTTCCCTTAATCTGACTCTGTAAATGATTCCCCTCAGCCTGCTGATCGCCTCGCTGCGTCGTTGTTCTTGCAGTTCCCTGAACGGCAGCAGAATTGGGCCGTCCCTCCTGCATCACCACCCCAGATAGCACAACCTTTCTGCCCCTGTGTATTAGCTCACTATTGCTCTACCTTGTTTGCATCTGTACTGCATAACGTATACGTATCGTGTTTACCGTCCACTGCTACACAGGATTGCTGTTAATGGTGCTCTCGTGAGTCCCCTCTGTATGGAAATACCCCCCCTGCCACCCCAGATGCTTTAGCTATGTGTTTCCAAGTACAGCTCCTGTGTTCTGAGCCTTCTCCCTTGTCTTGCAAAGACCTCGCTGTTATTTTTCTCCTCTTGCGCTGGTGTTGCCAACTCCTCCCAGTTTAGTATCTTCTGTGAATTTCATTAACACGCTGTTTACTCCTTCTCCTAGATTACTAATGAAGATGTTAAATAAGCTCAGACCTCGCCAAAGTCATCCTCGCAGCATTCACAAGATACCTCCTCCCAGCTCAATATGTTGCTGGTTGTCATTAGCCTTTGTTTACGGTCCTGCAGCCAGTTTTCAATCCATGAGGTAGCATTCACACCCAGGCCAATCGGAATTAATTCTACGCGTATACGAGACTGTATCCAAACGCTTCCCTAAAATCCAAATATATTGCATCCCTTCATCCACTAATTTTGTAATTCTATCAAAAAAAGCAATTAAATTTGTCTGGCAAGATTTATTCTTTATAATCCTGATGCTGTTTATTGCTCATGGTTCCTTTATCCTCTAGATGTTTAATGATTTTCTCCTCCCTCTTAATATTTGTTCCATTACTTTAGTGGAAGGAGAAGTTAAGACTAGAGGTACGATAATTGCCAAAGATCACTTGTCTTTTTTTTTCCCCTGAAAGAATCAGTACCTAGTTTTTTTTTTTGTTTGGGTTTTTTTCCAATGTCCTAGTACCTCCCTCTTCTCTGTGGCTTAAAAAACAGCAAATAGTAATGCAATCAGTCTGAGAGTTAATTTCCATTGCACTTCAGGACATACATTACCTGGACTGGCTGATTTGTGCATATTTACGTTTTCCAAACAGTCCCTTTATCTGCTCTTCTAGAAGGTCTTTATTTTATCCCTAGTTGTCCACTTTGTCTTTAGTTTTCCTATGCAAAGCAAATTTTATAAGGCAGACATTTTTGACTCATCACCTCTTGTTTTTATTGGACCTTCTTTCCAAGTACAATACCTCTTGTCCCTGCTAAACCCCCCCCGCTTTAGCTTGCAGTAACTTGGTTTCTTATCTCTTACCACACCTTTACTTGCCTTCATCTCCTCCCTGCAAGCCTTATCCGACTGCAAGTATTCTATATCCACTGACCTTCCTTCTCCAGTACAAGTTTTCTTCCTTTTTCCTTCACCGTGAAATTGTTACGAGGTCCCTCCTGGGAGCACACAGGCTGCTGTTTGTTTCTTGCTTTCCTGCTCATCAGAGCAATTGTAGTTTGTTGTATCTTAATTATGCAAGATTCCCCTGTTAACTTTCAGATCCTTCCTGCCGGTGTTTTTTATTTGCTATCTAGATTCCCTGTGATTCTGGAGTTTCCTGAAATCACGTGTATTTGTGCTACTCTTAGTAAATCCAGAGAATCCCAGCAGTGGATGAGCAGTGAAACCCTGCTACGAGTGAACGGGAATTTCTCAGTCAGGTTCAGCTGGGGAGACATTAGGTTCCTGTTCTGCACACCCATATCTATGGAGGAGGCAGTAATCAAGCACCAGCAGGGACGGTGACGTTAGGAAACAGAATGGGAGTAGAGTTGAGAAACAAAGAAAAAATGTTGGTTCCAACACCGCTTCTTTTCTGGGGCCTTCCATAAGATGCCTGCTTGTCTGCTTTGGCCAGGTTTGGTACCAAGGACTTCTGCGACGCGCAGTGCGACTTTCTCCATAAGGTGCATTTCCATTGCGTGGTGGAGGAATGCGGAGCCCTTTTCAGCACCCTGGATGGAGCCATCAAGCATGCCAAGTAAGTAGGAGAGCACGAGTCTTGGGAGCCCTTGAGAAAACTCTACACCACACACACTGCAGGATGAGCAGGACCTTACTGAGTAACTCCTCTCAAGAGCAGGAACGTGGGCAGTCCCAAGGGCAGCGATGTGGGCACCCACATGCTTCCTGTGTAAAGGTGCTCAGCTAAATCTTTGCAGAACACTATGTCCTCTTTAATTTTGTTTCACAATAAACATGCTCAACTTGTGAAAAAGTGTTGGCAAGGCTGAGAATTGGACAGTTGTGTTTCTCCACAGCCTGCTTGACAGACGTGGTGTTCAAGGAGACCCACGTTTCTCAGAGTGCACAAATATACCATCTAAAGAAATAAGAAAATATGGGAGGGAGAGGATCCTGTAAAATCAGCTGTTATCACTGGAGTAGACAGCTCCCTATCACTGCAGTGTAGAAAGCATTTTACTATTCTTTGCCTTGTCCTTACAAACCTCTTTTAACAGGTTTTATCTAGCCCTGAGTTTAGATGGTTTTGTTTAAGAACTTCACATTGTGTTCATGAGGATCCTGATATGAAGAAGTCAAACTGTCCAGCTCAACAGCAACCTCCTTCTCACCTTGCCATGTTCTTATATTGTCCTTTTATCATTTCACATCATTTTGGAAAGTAGCAGTCAGCCCAGAGTTTGGTAGCCAGAACTGTAGGGTAGATAGTATGGCCTGTAGTAGAGAGGCTGTACAACATGCTCAGAACTCAAGCTACATTCCCACTCCTACAGTGAGGGACTAGCAAAGGAATGGTGGGATACTGGAAATCTTCCCTGTTGCAGATTTCTACAGAGCATAATCTGCAGTTCAAAGCCACACCAAGCTCCTTTTAAAGGCAAGGGAAGATTTGTCTAAGTAAAGAATGAACACGGCCTTCAGCAGCCGACCACGTGACTGATTCTGAAGGGGTTTAACAGGAAGGAGATGTTGCAAATTTTAAGACAGAAAGATCTATTAGCATCATTGGTCTCTGGCATTGGATAGTTCCCCGTGATTCACTATGAGCTACTGGCTTCTCAGAACAGCTACGGGGAGCTGCCCTCGCAGGCACATTGATCTCACTGACTGCAGCAATTCTGGCCTCTGGTTTCAATGTGATTTTCCACCTTTCTGTCTCCATCCCTCCAACTGAATTCCCTTCTCTTCACAGACAGTCTAGGAGGCCCCTGAATCTTTCTTTTGCAGAGCGCCGTTTAGTATTTACCCTCAGCTAATTTGTTTGCAGACTCCTGCCACGTTCTTGATGTTTAATCAAGTTATATGCAATGGTCAAGAATTTATGGCTGAATTACACTGTCTCTTTTTCAGTTTCCACTTCCGAACTGAGGGTGGAACTGTGAAAAGTAACTCTGAGTCACCCTTCTCAACTGCTACTGAGAATAAGGCTTCACTGGCCCCTTCATCACCATCTGCTACTTCTGCCACCATGGCAAGTGCTCCTGCCCTTGACGTGCCCACTCCGAGTCCAGCTGCTGTGCCCTCTGCCCCTACACTGCTCGCTTGGAAGCAGCTGGCTTCAACTATACCCCAGATGCCTCAGATCCCAGCATCAGTGCCTAACCTGGCAACTTCACCCTTGGCAACGACTTCCCTGGAGAATGCCAAGCCTCAGGTCAAACCCGGATTTCTCCAGTTCCAGGAGAAGTAAGTTGAGGGAGGATGCTCCTTGCCTCCTTATGTCCTCTCCAGTCTTGTAGTCCCCTCTTTACTGCTCCTTGGAGCTGTGGTACTACATCTGTAGTGACACACTAAGACACCATCTGTCTAGAAAGTACTCTGTGCCTCTGGCTTTGAAGTGTTAGTTCACAAAGTAATTCTCGTACCTTGCTGAACTTCTAAAACATTAAAGAAGTTTCAGTGTCGCTGTGATGTTGGTGTTATTTCTGTGACAGGAGGACACAGCAGTCCAGCATCAGGTGTTACAGCTTAGTTACTCAGGCTGCTGGAGCATCAGTCTCTGGGGTGCATATTGACAGTCATTTGTCTGCTTCCAAAGGAGTGCATTAATTCCGTTCCACGTAGCATTGGGTACAGTGCTTGGGATCCAAGAGATCAATGTTCAGCTACCTCCGCTGTGACCTCTGTTTGTGCAGTCAGAAATCCATGGATTGGGTGGGGGGGAGTAAGGTACCCAAACCATTTAGCTGATTAGATGGGCCACTGCTGATTTGGTCTAATCAGGGGAAGCCCTGGCATCTTGCTGTGCGCGTGCCCAAGAGTTTCATTTCAGTTACGCCAAATTGAGATGGGAGAAACCATCTGAGTCCATGGAGGTCCGTACAGGCAGAAGGGAAGAAACAGCATCTATCCAGCTCTTGAGAGAGCTTTAAATTGAAAGTGTGTCCCTCAAAGACTTCAGAACCCACCATGCATTGCTGTATTTTAATAATCTTGATCAAGAAATTGCCCTAGCTTTGTGGAATCGCAGTAGTGTTGCCAGCATCAATTTTACTGACGAGGAAGGGGGCTATGGGAGGTTTGTAGGCCATGTTTGGAACAGAGGCTTCAGCTGGGCTCCCCTTGAATTAAATTTTGGCAAAGAAACAAACGTGTGAAACGAGTGAGGGTGACGCCTGGGTTTTGGATGTATTCCAGCGATCCCTGCCTGGCAACGGACTGCAAGTATGCCAACAAATTCCACTTCCACTGTCTCTTTGGGAACTGCAAGTACGTGTGCAAAACCTCTGGCAAAGCAGAATCCCACTGCCTGGACCACATCAACCCCAACAATAATTTGGTGAATGTGCGAGACCAGTTTGCTTACTATTCTCTGCAGTGTCTCTGTCCGAACCAGGTAAGAGCAAGTCAAAAGCAGTGGTCTAGCCCGGGCACGTATGTGGGAGAGGAAGGGGAAAGAGCAAGAAGATGATTCAATTGGAAGTGAGGCTGAGTGGTTCCTTCCTGGTCTAACTATGGAACCATGGAGGGGGTCTTCGTGCCAGGGTCTAGCAGTAGGTTTGGTTTCCATCAGACTGAAAAATTGCAACCGTTTTTATGTTTCTTTGACTTGGGTGAAGTGGAGAAGGCAACTAGAATGAGCAAAGAGACACAAGAGGAAATAAAATCTGTGCTGAATACCAAGGAAAGGCACGGGTTGGGGTTGGGATACGCCACGTGGAATTGTGCAATATGGAACACACGACAGCGATGCAGAATACCCGACGGGGAAGAAGGCTGCATGGCAGCTTGTGGAAGATAAACCAGCTGTGATCTAGGGTATCGGTTCAGGCCTCTCTCTCGGGTCTCAGAGGGACAGGATTAGTAGCTGGCAGATGAGAGCGCGTTTGTTTTAGATATGCTTAAAGCAACCTGCCCCTTCGCTCCTCTCTAGCACTGTGAATTCCGGATGCGAGGGCATTACCACTGTCTTCGTCCTGGCTGCTACTTTGTGACTAACATCACCACCAAGCTGCCCTGGCACGTGAAAAAACACGAGAAGGCAGAGAGAAGGGCAGCCAACGGCTTCAAGTATTTTACCAAGCGAGAAGAGTGTGGCAGACTAGGTGAGTTTTCCTCTCTTTCCCCCATCACCTTTCTCATGTGGTCTGTCCCATGTCCAGGCCAAGAATGCCACAAGTTAGAGCCTGCGAGTTACTCTTAAGGTGTATTTGGTCATCAAATCACTGAACAAGAAAGAGAACAAAACAGAAAGCAGTTCCTGATCTGAGTTGAAGGGTGTTTTCCCAAATAGACCCAAGTTAGAGGGATAGAAACTGTATATAGAGGATTATATATACGTTTATCTGGAGATACAGCTTCCCCTTTGTTTTTCCTTTACATCTCATTGTCAAGGCCTTTTGTTTGGTTGGTTTTTTGTATTTTGTGGGCTTTTGGGCCTACTGCTTGTGTTGCATGGGGTTTAAGGGTGCTGTGAGGAGTAAAAAAAACCCAAAACTTAGGACAAATGCCTGTTCTGAGGAGTGCCTTGAGTGAAAGTTTTCCTGTATCAAGGACATTGCTGCTTTGCCTGATGCCAGACAGCTTCAAATGAGACTTTTTTTATAGCCATTGCAGCATACTGAAAACCAAAGGGCAAATAACTGGAGATAGAGGTATTGAGAAGAGCATTCCCTGAAGTACTCCCTTCTCTTCTGAAACCCTTCTCCACAGCCACTCCTGAGCAACAGGGAATACAGCCCTGTGTCTTTGTGCCAGCCTCCCACCAGAGCACGGCCTTGGGGAGCACCCAAGATGTGGCACGGCCTCCAACTGTGCCTTGCCCACTTGCCAAAGCTATTAGCAGCACTGCAGCAGTTATTCAATCTGTGTGCCTCTAGTGTAAAGCTGGTAAAACAAACGCACAACAGCAGAAGGTGGAATGAGTTCCCAGGGAGGTGTCGAGAGCTGAAATCCAGGGCTCTGAATTTTAGGAATCTCCAAAGAGTGGAGCTCTCTCCTGAACTGCCTGGGAGTCACTTAACCCTTCTGGTTGTGTTTTGGTATAACAGTATCACAGGACCAGTCTTCCCTATCACTTCTGGTTGGAACAATGGCTGAAACAAACCAGTGTTCAGAATATTATTTTGGGGTGTTGCCCTCTCAACATTGCAGGGAAACAGCCACGATAACCAGAATCAAACTTTTCTTCTCAGCCTTGACTATATCCAGAATTTATACCCAAATGGTAGCTTGTTTGTGGTAACCAGGGTGATGAGTGTCAACACACCACAGCCAGTACTTACCTAGGTCTCATTTACACATGTCAGTAGATTCAGCAGTTGCTGTTATTTACCCAACTTTCGGTGTTTCAGGTGATAGCAGGGGCTAGACAAAGCAGGACAATGATATATGACACCCAGCCTACACGGGTGCCCTGGCAACAGGCGAGCCTTCACCTGCCCTTTGCTGATACTGTTTTCAGTCCCGCCAGCACTGTTTGTTCTCCATCCCGAGGAACAGCACAGCGTGATGGGGAGGGCAGATGAGGTGGGGCTGTGGGGGAGTGCAATACCTAAACAAACACAAACTTGGCATGCACATGAAACGCTATCTGTGAGCTAAAGATGGGCTGGGTGAATCGGGAGCTGTTTGGCAGCAAGGCACCTACAGGCTGTGCGTGTGTCAGCAGTGTTTATTTTGGGGAGCGATGGGGTACATGCATCCAGCAGCATGTATATATGCCTATAGCTTGGGCTTGCCATGCAATAAACGTAGGTTTAGCCAGCACTCTGCATTTGCCTGGGTAGACGCGGGCAGTGCGATGGGCTGGTGTAGCTGGATGCATCTGTGTGGGTGTGCAGGGTTATACCGACGTGTAAATGCATGTCTGTGTCTCTGTACATCTCTAGGCCTTTTACATTGGCTATGTGTATATAGCAGGTGCAGAGAGCACTGCTTTAAGGGCTGTGAATGTTGCTGAACATCATAGAAATTATTTTTTTTCTATGTATGTTTTCCATGGGGATATAAATATATACATGTGTGTTTGGGTGGGG
>WTSP01005669.1:2242-13777 GCA_025331215.1 Actenoides lindsayi | reverse complement strand
AGGGAGGGAGAGAGAAGAAAACTATGTACATATGTAGGTAAAGGTGGATGGGTGTAGACAGATGATAGATGAGTAAAACTGAGCCCGGCTGCAGGTCTGTGCCTCTGTGAATATAAGGGTATGGCCGAGGGATGACAGAGAACAGACAGAACCTGATTACTGATATCGCTGTGTTTTAACTATTAGAAGCTGTTATTTACCAGCTCCAGACCATAGCTGTTCAGGATTCTCTGTTAATGGGATACACAAACACCCAGCATGCAGGGCACGATCCAGAGGAACAAAATGTGTCAAATAGTGTGTGCTAGAACCCATATAAATCGCTTGTTGTTTAGTAGCTGCCCCATTACACAACAAATGTGGAGTGGCACTAAACACTTCCCAGCTCATTTTTATCTAACCAGAGAGCATACACTGTCCAGAGCTAGAGCCTTTAAGGGATGGCTTTGCTGAGAGCACAGTTAAAGGAAAAAAAAAGAGAAAAAGAACTTTTCATTTCTAGTCTAATGACGAGCACGTAGTCATCATAAAGGAAAAGGTGCTAGCTAAGACCAGAGAGCAGTAGGCACTGCTAGATCTAATGGAAATGTTCCTTTCTTTGTAAGAAAATGAAGAAGGATGGGACTAGTTGCAATTCAGGCTCACTTAATCTTTGTACATCTTAATCCTCTCATGCCGTTGCTCAGCAGGCAAAAGATCATGTTTTTTGTTCCATTCAGGACTGTTCTGAAGAACCTATGACCACTGATAATCTTCAGACCACCAGCAGCTTTGTCCTGTCTCCAGATCATCTTACCCACAGTCCCTTTCCCTCTTGCTACATGTCACATACTACAACCAATGGTTTTGTGTCTGCAGGTTGCAAATACAACCAGGTGAACAGCCACTTCCACTGCATTCGTGAGGGCTGCCAGTTCTCCTTCCTGCTCAAGCACCAAATGACATCTCACGCCAGAAAGCACATGAGAAGGATGCTGGGGAAGAACTTTGATCGTGTTCCTACTCAGGTGACTCATTGGTTATTTAAGTTGTAGATCTACATGTAGAGTTGGTCCCTTTGGTTGCTTGCAGCGGAACTGCTTTAGTGCCAAGACAGCTGTACCCAAACTCCTAGGGATGCGTGTCTGCACTGGGGGGTGCAGCTGGGATGTGTGAGTTCACCCAAAGTATCTTTACCTGGTTGGACTTCTGCAATAGGAGGAAAGATGATGAAGCATAGACATCAAAGCATTAATTAGTCTAAAGAGCTTCTCCATGTGAATTATGGAAAAAAATAATTGAGAAGGATAACACTCAAAACTCATATTTACGACCTGTGTTTCTCTGCTCTCTCAATGTACACCAGTTGGCCTATTAAAATTAAAGTGCTTAGGATGTGGAAGAATTGAATGTGCTGGTTAAAGCAAACATTTCCTGTCGCACATAAAAAATTACTTCCTTCTTCCACCTAGGATGGGAGAAATACCAGTCTCAAAATTTCTCTTCCCTTATTGATTTGGAGTTAGTTTGGGACACTCCTTGTCCTTTCTCAGGAAGTAGCAGAGCAATGCAGTTGCTTCTTTTCCAACACGTAACTGAGAGCAACTGGCAGATCAGGTTTGTCTCTCTCATGAATAAATTGAAGAGTTTCAAGTGCAGCGCTGAGCTGCAGCTCAGCATGGCCACAGCCCTGCAACCTCCTGCTTGCTCTTATTCCTTAGTTGCTTTAACTTCCATTGACCTGGAAGGTGAAACAAGCCAGCTTTATTTAAATGTCTGTGGCTGCCTTGACCCCTGGGAGCCTGCAGTGCTAGTCTGACCCTATTGCTGTGCTCAGCCCATGGAGCAGTCCAGCAAACAACGAAACAAGGACGAACCCACAAATCATGGCACGTGGCCCAGCTAACCAGCCTGCCACACTGCCACTGCCTCCAGTCTTCTCATGCCTTAGTGTCTGCAGGCGCTTGGCACCGTGTTTGGGTGTACATTGCTTCTGGGTACCTACCCATGGAACCATCCAGAGAAGAGCAGGCCAGGCCACAACACCTTTGTGTGAACAGACACAGACGTCACTGGTTTCAGTCTGCGTTCTCTGTTGCAGTGTCTCAGCATGCAGGCACTGGGACAGTCATGTCAGTAGTCATATTTCCAGTCTCTCAATGCAGCAGGACCTACACAGGAAGGTAATAATGCCAAGATTAACGCCTCCTGTTTTTGAGCGCGTCAGAATCCACACACCGGGCTGCTGGTGCCAAGATTAACACTCCCAGCCTCTGAGCGCATCACAACTCACATACCAGGCTGCATGTGCCAAGTTTAATGCTCCGAGCTCCCGCTGAAGGAGGACGCAGGCTCCTCGCCACAGTGCCATGGGTCCCACTCAGGAGCATGTTCCAGCCATCCCTCATGAACTGTGACAGAGAGAAATAAATGTGTAGACAGATGGTTTTGGTCTTGGCATCTTGCTTTTGGTGTGAAAGTCCCTATCCTGTTTTCTTGCTGCAGGTTATTGGCCACACTCCAAGAAATGAAAATCTCCCCCAGGTTGGCAGCATGGCACCCAGCCCAGCCTCATCAGGAACCCCAGCTTCCTTTCAGGGCCCCCCAAGCATGATGGACACCGAAACAGATGAGTACATGGATTACACTGGCTGTAGCCCTGGGGGTATCTCCTCTGAATCTTCCAATATGGACCGCAGCTGCTCCAGCACTCCAGTGGGCAACGAAAGTACATCAGCAGGTAAGAGAGAAGGGGTGGGGTGAAATGGATAAATGGAGATAAACTCATGAAGAGAGGCCAAGGGACAGTTGCACCTTAAAATAGAAACTGCCACAGCTTCACATTAGTGCCTCGTACTAATCCAGCTCCCATCGTTTGTGAAAAGGGATCCATCAAAATGTGCACCTCAAGCATCCATGAACTAACAGCGTATCTTTTTTTCTCCCCTGGAGAGAGATTTTTAGCCTATGTCTTGGAGTTGGAGCTATTTTAATAACCAATTCAAAAAACAAAAAAAAAAAAAAAAAAAAGGAGAAAGAAGTTGTGGATCTCTTCTGTACTTGGCATTTTCCCCAATATCTTTTTGTATTTCCTTATGCAGCATCTGAAGAATGCACAAGGCACTTTCCTGTACTGTACAGATGTACAGAAAAACTGTACGATAGCAAACATTATATACACAAGGGAAAAAAACCCTGCCACATCTTTAGACAGCAACATATAAAAGCAGCTCACTGAGCTCCCTTCCTCACACAACAACTCTTGTTCCACTTGGTGCAGTGTTGCACAGAGGAGACCTCCATCATCCCCTCTTTTTGGAAGGAAGTTTCTGCCGTGGTTTCCTGTAGCCCTCTCCCAGTGTCCTGTATGACAGTTACCTTTTAAGTAGTCAGGTATTTCTTATGAATTCCATTGTCATATAGTGGAGATCCAGGGATCTCTCAGCTGTCCTTCCCAGGGTTTCCTGTTACATTCTAGACAGGCTGCCCACTGAGTTTGCTTCAGTTTCATACACATTTTCCTGCCTTTCTTTCCTGCACCAGTTAGATGAAGGTTATCACAGAGCCCATCTAACCCAGTGCTGCGTGAACACTGCTGGGTCAGGACAGTGGTTGTCCCATGACATGAAAGCTCCTCCCAAGGGTTCTGGTGTGACAGGGTCAGTACCTGGACAGTCACACTCCTAGTTGATGCCCCCCTACTGCTGGCCACGGAGTGAGCAGCTCCACCTGCCCAAAGTGCAGGGCCACCCTTACAGCCATTCACTGGTACAAGCTGGCACCATATTGATGAACAAGGACCAAGGAAGCAGGAATTTCTGTGTGAAAGCCTGTGGCTCTTGCCCCACGCCACTAAAGCCACCTTGCCTTCTGCAGAGACAACCCTCCTCTTCCTGATGCTGTCAGTTCCTCACCTTCTGTTTCTTCTCTGTTACAGTTCTGTTTCATACATTTGTGAATGTATTTTCCATTTTCATCATATTGCTTCTGCTCTTGGGTTCTCATTTCAGTTCTTTTGTGTTTTGTTTTGTTTTCTTTTCTTTTGTTTTGGTTTTGATGTTTTGTTTTTTTTCTTTTTTTTTCCTTTTTTTTTTTTCTGCTTTTTTTTCTCTCCACATTCTCCAGGCTGCCTGGTTCCTTCTACTGCTACTGCTGCTGCCGATGATGCCACCCACAATGCACCACAACCTCAACCACCATCTCTGCCACCATCTTTCTCACAAGCCCTGCTTAGGTCTCCCCTTCCCACCCTCCCCTATCTCTTCTCTCCATCTTGTCTCTCATACTCTCTGCTCAGTGCCACTCTTGGATCCAGCAGAGGCATTGTCATGCCTGCCGCCAGCACCACTGGGTTTTCGCCCATCATTGCCACTCCAACTCCAGTAAAAAGTGACGTTCCCTTAGTTCAGGATGCAGCAGGTAACACTTCTTTGCTTTCTCTCTTAGTGTCCTGTGCCCATTTCCTTCCCTACTCACCCTGCCCACATTTTTTTCCCTCTGCACCTTTGGGTCAGTAAAAAAGAAGGATACGTCACTCTGTGTCTTAATTTTGTCCAAGGGCCCGTCCCACGCCTGCTCCTGTGTCTGCTGACAGCAGGGGTAACCAAACCCACAGCAAAGCACTGACATTCAGGTACCTGAGAGCAATTCCCACCAGTTCCAAACTATCAGGAAAAAATCTGACAAAATCCACAGTCAAAATGCACTTTCAGCCTCTTGACAACAGCAGGGTGGCCACAAAGCAAACTCTTGCTCATGGAGCATTTAATGGGACTTGGAATTCTTGTTTAGATCTTCCAGGCCACCCAGCCCAGTGCCTGCCATAGTCTGCTGCACACATCTCAGCAGGTAGATGCCTGACAGGGTGCCCAGTTCCCATGGGTTTATCAGTCTTGTAAGCTTCACCGCCCCTTATTCATACACAAAGCCATAAAATCCAGGGCTGCTTTCCCCAGCACAAGTACAGAGTGAAGTGCAGTCAGTGTCACTACGATGACATCATCAGACAGCTCAGGCTGTTTCTCACACTCACTGTTATTTATATCTGCTCTTAACAGCTGCAGAAAATACATCTAGATTTTTAGTTTTAAGCTGCCATGTTTCCCATGTGTTACTAAGATCAGAGGTGTCTCAGGCTGGGGATTCTCATTCCAGCTGGGAATGTTTTTTTAGGGTGTGTCTCAGTTTTGGCTTCTTTTCCCAACTCCCAGCTCTTTTCTAGTTAATTAAGGGCATATTTGTGCTTAAAGTTCACACTTAAGAGGATTCTGGCAGCCTACAAATGTCCCAGTCATTCTTACTGACAGTTTTAGTAATGCACAAAGCCAAGGTAAACGGTCGGGGGAATGGTTAGAGAACCAACTCAGCCTGGAAGTTCACAGGTTTTTCTGATGGGAGTTGGCAGGAGCAGGATCCTTGCCCTATCCAGAGGAGTTTGTTCCAAGGAACAAAATTCACAAGAAACTATATTTTTATTTTTTTTTCCTAACTGGTTTGCATGCAGCCTGAAATATCTTAACCTTGTGCTGTGCTTTCCTCTAATGATGTATTTTAAGATTTCTTTTCTTTTTATCTTTGTGTAGTTTTTGTGAATATTTACATTATTAGTAGCTGAAAAGAGATTTTCAACTTACCGCTGAGATTCGCTTGGGGTAACTCTGTTGAGGCTTGTAATCTTCAGATGGGTGCTAGGGACTGAACAATGTCTGGTGGCTCAAGGAGGAGAGTGCACCAGGGTATCCTCACTCTTTTTTTATGCCCTTGCTCTGAAACTTTGCCTATGTGAGAAAACAGAAATGGTTTAACTAAATCTGCTTGAAGTGTTGTAAAAGCTGGGCAGACACACTGAGTTTAAAACAGGTAAAAATTAAATTCTACTTATTTCCCAGTTTCCCATGCATAGTCTTCCCCTTAGGATGGCTTATCCCGTGCTGAAAGCAGGCAAGATGAACAGCACACTGATGATAAAAACTTGATGGTTTAGCTGTAATTTTTTTTGAAAGGAGGAGTTGATCTGGACAGCAGCGATTTGTCCAGGCACCAGTAGACTTAACCCAGTCACCTGGAAGTGGAGAACTAGATTTTACAATTCCAGATGTTTAAAGGGGGAGCAGAGAGTTAATTGCTCACAGATTGCATAGCTAAGAGCTTGCTAATTTAAAACCTACAGTGACAGAAAGTTACTCTTTCATTGGTAGCTGGTTAAATTGGCCTTAACATGCAGTTTCCACCAGCTACATGTCACTAAGATGGTCTCACCATGGATGCCCCAAGCTGGCCTCCGTATTGGCAGTCTGAGCAAAGTGCCGTGGAAGGAATGGGTGTGGAAAACCATTCTGTTCTTTGCTTATCCACAATCTGTGTGTACAGCCCAGCCACGCGAACGGTGCAGGAGATGAGGTTGCTGCTGCCATTGCTATTGAGCTGCGTCTTCCAGTGCAGTGCCAGCTTCACTTTTGGAAGCTTCCTTCAAAGATGACCACCTTCTCTGAAAGGGTTGTCACTGGAAGGGCCAGATATGGCAAAACCAACATTCATCACTTCTATTGCCTGCTTATCAGCCAGAATAAAAAAAATAATTTTCCAGCAGTCAAACAGATGACTGCTTCTTCAGCCTCCTAGACAAGGATGCAAGCTGCTCTGGATTCTCAGGCCCCAGGCACTGTATGTCACAAATCATGCCTCTTTTTAAGAGGATGGCAGTTTCAGCATGAAGAGAGGCAAAAAATAACATAAAATAAAATAAAAAGAAGAAGAAAAAAAAGTATGTTTTAGTTGCAAGCTATGATTTCCAGTTACACTCACAGTTTTGCACCTGGTGAGAAATTCTTGCCTCCAACCTTGTCTGTGCTGCGTGTTGATACTGGAGATTGTGGTTTGGTTCTGGAAATAGCAAGCAGAGAAGAAAAAAATAGTTAATAGATATAATGAGGTCAAGTCCTTGATGTCAGCTTGATCCTAGGGGACGTGAGCACTAGCCAGTTCTGCTGGCCCTGTGAATGGAAGTGGAAGATAGATTAGGGCTCTTTATTTACTAGGGGCATCATGTGATTTTTGAGACCCAAGGGAAAGCTGTAGAACTGGTATTTTCTCTCAGAGTCCACTGGCTAGTGATGATGAGAATTAGCCCCATTGAACATCTGTCCATCTGTCTTTCTAAGTGCACTCATCGTAATATGTAGGCTCATTACAGTGAGGGATGTTGCAGTCTCCTGGCCAAAGTCCATCCTTATTTCTATAAATCCCCCCCCCTTGCAGTTTTAATCACGCATGGGATCTTCCTTCACTTCCTGCCCGTCCTTGGCAGTCGTGGTGCATGACGAGAGCCTGGATGGCAGAGACCAGCGGACACGTGCTGGTTTTTAACATGCTGAAACTCTTGTACCACTCCAACCCCAGTGAACTACAGTGACACCCCTCAGTCTTGGGTCAGAACAAGGCAGCTCCTCTGTATTAAAGTCTGATTGGAGGAAAAGAGGACTTGAGATTAACTCAGCAGCAGGAGAGGCTGTGAGAGTAGCAAACCAGAGAAGCAACAGCTAACATTTGGACAGTATCAGGTATACCAGAGCAGAAACCACAGGCAAGGTGGGATATGCTGAAAATGGAGGAAACTCTGTCCAGCAGTGATGCCCAGCAGGCATGAGCCAGCCCACCATCCCAGAGTTCAGGCTTACTTAGAGCTGGAGGGGTGAGCTGCTGGAGGGGTGAGCTGCGGGGTGGGAGCTGCTGCAGCACTGAGTCCTGGCACAATACAGAGCTTGCCAGGACGGTTGGGAGATGGAGGGAGACCTGGCCGTCAGCAACACCACTCTTTGCTTTTTCTCCTCAGGGAATACCATCACTATGCCAACTGCCTCGGGGGCCAAAAAGCGTTTCTGGATTATTGAGGACATGTCCCCCTTTGGCAAGCGCCGCAAGACCGCGTCCTCGCGCAAGATGCTGGATGAAGGGATGATGCTGGAGGGGTTTCGGCGCTATGACCTCTACGAGGACTGCAAGGACTCCAGCTGCCAATTCTCTCTCAAGGTTACCCACTACCACTGCACACGGGAGAACTGTGGCTACAAGTTCTGTGGCCGTACCCACATGTATAAGCACGCCCAGCATCACGATCGTGTTGACAACCTGGTATTGGATGATTTCAAGCGCTTCAAGTCTTCACTGAGTTGCAACTTCCCAGACTGTCAGTTCTCTGGCAACAGCACACACTTCCACTGTCTGCGTTGTGGCTTCCGCTGCACTGACAGCACCAAGGTGACAGCCCACCGTAAGCACCACGGCAAGCAGGACGTCATCAGCGCTGCTGGCTTCTGCCAGTTCAGCTCAAGCGTGGACTGCGAGGTGCCTGACTGCAAGTACAAACTCAAGTGCTCCCACTTCCACTGCACCTACCCCGGCTGCAAACACACCGTGGTGGGCATGTCACAGATGGACTCGCACAAGCGCAAACACGAGAAGCAGGAGCGAGGGGAGCTTCCTGCCATCTCTCCTGGCCCTGAGGGCCTTGCCCACTCCACTCTCGAGTACGACATCCAGAACTCTTCCATCAACCTGGACAGCTCCCTCAACCTCAGCACCGACAACAACAGCTCCCTCTTCTTCCTGCAGAACGCAGCTGGTGTGGGCCTCAATGATTCCCTGGACCTCAGCAAGAAGCAGTCAGAAGTCACTGAAGGTCCGTCACCGAGCAGAGCCGGGACCGCACCTCAGGAGAGGGCGGCGGGGGCATCTGCCTCTGGTGATGTGGAGGACGAGGATGACTCTTCCCAAGAGGATGAAGAGGATGATGAGGAGATGAATGAAGAAGAGGAGGATGATGAAGAGGAGGATGATGATGACGACGATGAGGAGGACGATGAAGAGGAAGACTTGAACACAGATTCTGAAGAATCGCTGCCTGACCCTGAGGGCCTGGCCACGAAAGAGGATGGAGAACCAGAGGAGGCTGCTTCTTCCACAGACCACGGCGATGCTTCCAGGCCACAGGGCGAGCCGGTCCCTGCTCCAGCCCCAGCTTCTGCTCCAGCTCCAGCTGCTGCCCCAGCCTCTACCGTTGCTCCAGCAGCTTCTCCTTAATCTCAGAGACAACAGCGGCAGTGGTTTGGTTTTGCTCTTAAACAGAATTACTAAGAGGACCCCATATGAGGCAAGAACAAAGATTGGGATGGCAAGTGAAAAACAAACGCCGTGCCACACACACACGAGAGAGAGGAAGAAAGGAAGGACGGAAGGACACCCACGCTCCTCCACAGGCCCCATAAGAGAGACAGGTTGGCAGCAGGACTGGTGCTGCGTCACTTCATTCTGCAGATCACAGAACACGGGGGCAGGATGCAGCAAAAAAAAAAAATTACCCTTTTCCACGGACATGAACCTTGAGGGTACCAGCTGCTTTTCCCTGCTCCCGGCACGGTGCGTGGGGCCTGTGCCCATCTGGGGACCCTTTGTTATGGGTGGGGCTCTATCCCCCCGTTTTTCTTTCTGGGTTTTATTTTTCCATGTTTTCAGTTGTACGATATTAATAATAATCTCCACTTCTTGGAGGGGGGTGGGTGGGAACAACAGGTAATGAATTTTAGAAATATATATTTGTGTGTGTGTCTCTCTCTATATAATGTACACACACACACATATATAAAATGCAAGGAATTGGTGTCACAGAGACAACTAGCTCAGCTTTTGCCAGTGGGAAGGAGGGGTGAGGGGTGCGTGCGCGCTCTCTCTCCACCTCTCCCCCTTCTTTCTCCAGCATTAAATGAATGGCATCAGATGGCAAGGGTGGGAGTGGGTATTTATTGTCACGTAAATGAGGACGCATTAATGAATGAGCAGGGGTGGGAATGGGACACTCCTCTGTTCTTCCAGATCCTTTTTACTATTAATGATAATAATTTTGAATGCTATTTATATTGTAAAACTTTCTCAGTCTACACTTTCTCTGTAGGACACCTCTCCTCATCCCTGCTGTTCTGCCTGTAGGGATTTAGCTGAAGTAACTCGGGAAGAACACAGCGGGCAGTGAAAGGGTCTGTCACACTGGAGGACTGGGGTTAGTCTCCCATCCAGTTCCATCTCATCCCAACCCCCCAGGAGCTTCCTCTCTGTTGAGGGTGAAGCGTTTTTTGTGGTGCTTCAGTATCCCCATCTCAGGAGGCTGTGAGCTGACCCTCTGTCCCACGGTGCAGCACAGGGAGCACCGTGCTCACAGAAGAGCGTCCCAGCCATTAAAGCAGCCTGGAAAATACTTGTGCTCTCACCCAAGCAGTCGTACCATGACAGGTATGTCCCCGGTCCCCAGGGCCTTGTCCCCAGCCTCTCGCTGGGGCTGGGCAGCTCTGCCTTTCTGCACGGGCTGATACGGATCTCCAGTGACTTCTGGGAGAGGGTGAGGGCACTGCTGAAGAGGGAAGCACTCAGGATCCCACTGTGGGATGTCCTGCTCGGACTGGGGATCTCTTTTGCTCAGCACTGGGGCGGGGAGGAGGGACAGCACTGTTCACTGTAGCTGTTGGCCCAGTCATGGGTTTTGCAGCTAGAAAACATGAGGCTGCTGCAAGATGTGCAGCACAGCGAGCTCAGCGATGGGGGAGATGCTAGCTGAGGCCAGGAGGCAGTCCAGCCAAGAATTAATGCATTTCTGGGTCCATGCTGATAAATTTTGACAAGTAGGGCTAATAGCTTGGGCACTGAGTAAGCAAATGCAACTCTGCTGTGTTGAGACCTGCCACCTCCAGAAGCTTGGGCTTTCCCCTGGTTACACGCTCTTCCCTGCTCTCCTTCCCTATCCCAGTCTGGGAACACACACTACAGGACACTGTCCCGGGCTCGGACAGGGGAGACAGTCGCTGTTTTGACCCCAAATCCTCACTTGAGGCTGAGAGATGGCTTGTCTGCACACTCCTGGGCTCCGGAAGGACAAGCCGTATGAATTCATTCTGCTAATAGTTATTTCAGTGCCAGTTTGTAAGTATACCAGCCTAGCAAAAGGTTCGTTGTGTCTGAAGTTTGGTTTTTTTGTTTGTTTTTTTTTAAAAAAACCTTATTATTCTTTTCCAACATCATGCAGGCACCCTCCCCCCAGCTCCATGAGCACTTCAGCTCCAAGGGATCCCATAGTTTGTTTTCTCCCTGAGCAGATAAAGGCCTCAAGAAGTTTAGGTTGCTTTTTTTTTTTTTTTTTTTTTAATTATTTCCCTAAGGAACTGGTGCAGATCAGGTCTGATTTATAAACAAGCAGCTCAGCTGTGTAAATGTGGGGACAGAATGTTCAGATAATGTTTCAAAAGGAAAGGCAAAAAAAAAAAAAAAAAGAAGTTGTACAGTATTTTTCCTGTAAAGGTTATTACTATATATAGAACAAAAGAGAAACCACCAATGCCAGGGGGATGAGGGGGGGTCACCTGCCTTCTGGATAGCCCTTAGATATGGTTAATTGTGTGCAATTTTTTTTTCTCCTTTTTCTTTTCTTTTTCTTTTTCTTTTTTTTTTTAAAGTTTTCCTTCAATGTAGTTTTTGTTTGTGGGGGGTGGCGAGGGAGGGGGGGCCTTAATGCTA
>WTSP01005668.1:0-18225 GCA_025331215.1 Actenoides lindsayi | reverse complement strand
CCATCCTTGGAAGTTTTTAACACTAGGCTGGATGGGGCTCTGAGCAACCTGCTCTAGTGGGAGGTGTCCCTGCCCATAGCAGGGGTGTTGAAACTAGATGATCTTTAAGGTCCCTTCAACCCTGACAATTCTATGATTCTATGATTTGAGAAGAAAGTGCTGTTACCTGCTGAGGCTCCTACCTCGACAGTGATCAGCAACTGATCCAAAAAGACACCTCATACCATTTCTGTTCACTGATGGGGAGCATGTAAAGGTAGTGTCAGTGTGAGTATCACAGCGAGTAATTTAAAGTACCTTTCCATGCAGATTTTGCACAGGAAATGCCAGCTGCATAAATATTAATGGAAAAGCAATACAAAACATATTTGTGCAAAATGAATATATTTTAAAAGGGTTGTAAAATACTTGTAAGAAATATTTCTAGCATGAACTTAGAATAAAATAGTGGCCCATGTCTGGAATTTACTGACACTTTTGTCTAGCTTTAAGCACCTGGTTACAGTCAGATAGCAGATCCTTAAATGCCTGAGACAAACATAGGTCTCCAGCAGCTCAGATATGTGAATAAGGCTGAGGACTTGGGACATCCGGAGTGACCTGAAACATGGAAGTGGGCTTGTTATTTCAATATCTGTGTAGCTGATCTGTTAACATGCTGCACCACTGCTTTGCAGGGTCACACAACACCAACACTGGAGAATCACTGGTCCCAGTGCCCTCTATAAAGCTGTAGCAACCACAGCTCTGCAGACCCTGATGCCTTCTCTCTCAGTATGCTGGCATGGAGGCTCCCTGGATTGCCAGGACTCTCTGGTTGCTGTCACTGACTGAAGCCATGGATGTGCAGCTATATCTGACAGCAGTCATCTTAGTCCAGCTAAGACAGAAAAGCACCCTATAGGAGGTTAGGTAAGCATAAAGAGACAAATCCTTCTGCATTTCATCTGGGGTTTTTTTCCTGTGTTTAATGAGTTACACCTAACATTTCTGATATGCTCTCCATTGTCCTTGCCTTTTTGCTTTGGTTTTCATTTAATAACAATTTAGATTCTTAAATGGTTTGTGTTTGCTGTCAGGAGTCTCAAGAAGTTTGCAGGGGTCAGAGATGGGCCAGAACTATCAGAAAGGAGATCTTTTGAGGGTTTCTGCATCCACAAACTGACTTGGGCAATCCCCTGACCTGAAAATGGTTTTGTACTTTGTGGTATGCAACCACACTAGACTGTATGGACCTCTGGTCTAGCCTCATGGAGATACTCTGATGGAAGCCCTTACACTCAATGCTAGTCTTGACAAGAATGACATGATTATTGCTGTGATAGGTCAAAATCAAGTGTTCAATGAAAGAAATGTGAAATTCTCCTGAATAAGTAGAACAAATGGAAGAGTATGAAAACAGTTTTGCTATTAAAATGAGAATTTAGTCACACATTTAATCAATTTTACATTAAAAATATAGCCCAAGCAGTAGACCAAACAGTAAAAGAGAAAGGAACTGTTATGTTTGCAGAGATGCTGAACTGCTAGTATCTCTGGGCTCTTCTCAGAATTATCTTTTAGCAGAATGAAGATTTATTGAGCCTTGATTATCTGAGATGAACAATGGTTTCCCCTCCATAGCTGGTTACTTAGGAGAAGGTATTAATTCCAAAGATGAGGAAAGGAATCTATATCCATTCTATTGGATATTAATTTATCTCCATTTTAGACTCTTACTTCCTAGACTGTGTAATACAGTGTGTGTGTAATATACCCAGTAAATCTTCCAATTAGATCAACATCATAAAAAGTTTTTTTCAGGTTATTGCAACAGCAGAGGCCACAGAGATCCTCTTTCTCATACTGATGTGTGGAGTATCTCAGATGCACACATCTGCAACACCTTGGCAACACACCTGGAAGGTTCTGAGGAACAGAGAAAAAAAAAGGGCTGTGCCTTTAGCACAGTCTCCAGCTAACGTGTGGGGCACAGTCAAGAAGCATGAGACTGAGAAATGAAACAAAAGCAACAACCAGCTCACAGTATCACAAAGCATCCTGGTGATACATCTTCCTAAAAGACACAGGCTTGGAATAGTCTTAATGTTCACAAACTTATTCATATGACAGATGGCCACCCAAACACCTGGGTTGAATGTAGGAAAAATCTACAGCAAACTTTAGTTGTCTCTAGGTTAAAGCCTCAACTTGGAGTGTTCCTTAGGTGACTGGGAAAGGGGTACCCAGAGACACAGTTATCTCATATGTGCTCTCACTAGCACCCACTCATCTACCGCCATATAGCACCTTATGTTGAGATGTGCTGTAATCAAAAATGCAGGAGTCTAAATAATATTTAAGAAAAAAAGTAGCAGAGCTGTTTCTCGGTAAAACTTAGAGTTGGAATTATTCCTTTTTCTCATCATTACAACTGAATCAGCTCAGCTGCCCTTACAGTGAGTTTCATCTCTAATTGTTTTCAAAGTTAGAAGTAAATGTTAATTTGACAATAATTGAAGCATCAAGCAGTATTTGCATCTGGTTAGTTGAGTGCTGCTATGTCTGGCAGCTCATTTGGGCTTCTATTGTAGCATAGAGATTGAATTTTCAGTAAAACTGGCCCATGGTGAAGTATGTCGTCTGTGGGAACTCAGCCTTTCCGAGCAGGGAAAAATTTAGTGAAAAGCAATTTCCTTTCTCCAACTCCTTCTGATGAATACTGGAGCAAGGCTTCAAGTTTTTTTGTGCCTGATACCCACAAAGACATGGCTGCAAAGTAGTAGTGCTTACGAACATTGTTCAAATCACATTTCAAAGAGGATTTTTTTTGGGGGGGGAAGATTTGTGCAGCAGGACACATAGTACCACTTCTGGACAAAAATTAATCAGCTTCAACATTTATTTAGAACTGGCAAATCACCAGCTCCTCTGTATACTATCAATTACTTCTACTGATGCCTGTCATGCACACATTAAACCCAAAATTTTTCTTCCTCTTTTCAGTAACTCACTCGATTCATAGCATTAGTTGATCACAATAAAGGACGAACAATAATCACTGTAACTATGTATTATATGTGTATTCAACCTGACAGAAGAGAGAGTCCAGAAGAAAGTAAAGGAAAACCTTTCTCTAGGATCAGAAATATGTTTTTAAAAAATGATCTTAAATGTTGTATGAAGTTAATTGGCAGTAATACTTTTACTTTTTTTTTTTTTTTTTTCCTTTTTTTTTTCCCTTCCTCCTCATTTCTGGAAGCATGCTTTTTACTTTTCCCTGCAAATCACCTAAATTTTGTCCCTTGCTTGCAATGGCTATACAGTATATACGTCAATCAGCTACACTGAGATGCATTCAGTTGCAAGTAATTATGTTTTACCAGATTAAATTGTACAGTTAATCTTAACTATGACAAGATGTGTTTCAATATAGCCTTTCAACCTTTGGATTGCCCAATATGCTCTCACTCACATTTTTTACTTTATCTCATTAGTTGGTTCAGTAAGGAATCACAGAAAACTATCTGTAATGTAACCACAATGAGGGAGATACCAATCTAAAAGAAAACAGCCCAGGTTTGTGGGTTTGCCTAACAATTCCATAAACCTGAAAGCCTGGCTTTTGAGAGGGCTGTCTTATAGTCTTGAGCTACTCCAGTGTTTTGTATGTTACATGTTACC
This sequence comes from Actenoides lindsayi, assembly GCA_025331215.1. NCBI lineage: Eukaryota > Metazoa > Chordata > Aves > Coraciiformes > Alcedinidae > Actenoides > Actenoides lindsayi. The sequence continues at coordinate 14,562 of WTSP01005668.1, read as the reverse complement.
TCCCAGCCAGCACAACAGTCGTAGCTTCATTCAAATGAGTGGTTTTGGTTTTGTCTATATTTACGACTCAGACAAATCTGGGTACAAGAAATGAGACCTGAATACATCCCATTCACTTGGGTGAAGATAAGGCAGAGGAAGAGCTTTGCCTTACAGGTTGACTTTTGGCTCCTAGTACAGTCCCAAGGACACTTGTCTCTGCTGGTCTTAGGGCTTTTGTTTTCCTTCTTTAAAAAGAGCCCTGAGAAGCAGCAAGATCCTTTGAAAACGAGAGCAGACAGGATACTGAGACCTATTCTCTGACAGTGTAAATAAGTTCTTGCCTTTTAATTTTATATGTCTCCCAATCACCTCTTTTCTAAACTTGTATTTTCTCTAGTAACAATATACCCCACTGGGGGAAAAAAGGGAAAGACTTCTAATGTTTACTGGTACAAAACTTTTACTGTTCATCTTTACTGAGTGGATTAAAGGTATGACAAAATACCTTACATAAGGGCCCACTGCCATGATTTATTTAACATAACTATAGAAAAAAATTATATTCCCACACCAAATTTTATCCAGAAGAGATAATTTATAAGGCATATGTTTTGTATATTAAAAAATGATAAAGTGAAAGCAACAAATCTTCATAATTCAAACTATACTGATAGCCAGTCTGCTTTCCACCACTGGTATTCTGCCATCTCTTCATTTTGTGAGACAAAGAGATTATCACTGGATAGGCTTACTAATGTAAAACCATATTGTACATAGTTTTCACAGAATCACAGAATCATCTCCATATCAGCTGGGATGCAAAAATGAAAAGGAGTTATGAAGCTTCCCTTTCTTAGAGAAGACTTTAAATGATGAAGTTGCACATTTTTGAAGCGTGTTGACCCAAAAGGCCTGGGAGAACGAGGTTTAAACTAAAAAGGTGAAATAAGGGTAGGAGGAAGGGTGTGGAATGGTGGTGTTAATTAAATCTTGGGATAGGGAATGAAAAATGACATCACCTGTGATTTCTGACACACACACACCACCACACAGGGCTGTGAAGTGAGAAAGTGAAGAGTAGATTTAAAGGGACAGCTTTGTCAAATGTGCTATTTTAGAGGGAAGAAAAGATAAAAATAAAACATTTTGGCTGAGTTTCATGTTTGATGCTCATCCAAATTGATTTTGCCTGGCTCCTGAAACAGTAAGCTGCTGCTTGCCTTAGAGGTGATCATTCTTCCCATCCTTTTCTTATTACTTTCTTTCCCTCCCACAATATCAAGGTCTTTTTTGTTTAAAAAAAAAAAAAAAAAAGGAAAAGAAAAAAAGCTTTGAATGAGTACCTCATCTTCAGGAGACTTTTCTAAATTGAAAGATTAGAGGTACACAGAGAAATTAAGAACTTGGACAGGAAGGAGAGGAAGACAGAGTGTCATTCCTTTTATTTCCTATGTGCCATGTCATGTAAACTGTCAAATGACCTAAATTTTCTGTTGTGGTCTATATTGCTCACTGAAAGCCAATGGTCTTTCTTGAGGGGATGAGGATAAATTTTCCTTGGAAGCACCCAATTATCCCCCGTGTGAATCTGGCCAAGGGATTTTAGAAAGCAATTGCTCAACTAACAAGCCAGGAGTTCATGGCTTGCCTTTAGATCCACTGGCCATTCAAGCCATTCTCAAAACAGGATGGGCAATTAGCTTTTTTTTTTCCTTTTTTTTTTTTTTTCCCCTTGGGCACTAACCAAAGTAATCATTTAGGATCCTAAGTAAGCAAAAGTGTTTAGACCTTTAATATGGGGTTAATTAAAATTTGGCTTTTACTGAGTTTGCACAGACAGACTATTAGGGACAGGAGATGGGCACAGAGTAGCAGCTTTATGCTAAAACTTCAAAGTAAGGTAATTCGAACCTTAGAAATTCATGAACTGTGCTGGCAGTGATGAACAGAAAGATGCCTGGATGGATGCCTGGATGGCCAGACCTTTTCCTAGTTGTGCAGTTGCTGAAAATCCCAGTCCTTAATTTTAAAAAGAGAAGGAAAAATGATAATAATAATTACAGATAAAATGTAGTTTGTTCCAGTAGGATTGGTTTCAAAAATTAAAATAAGCTCCTTCTACTGCAGTAAAATCCCACTACAATAATAGCAATAAAAAAATTCCCCAGGTCTTTCTTTTTCAGAAGTGAATTTACTGATTTGGAAAGTGAGAGACTCAGAGCAGAGTCACGGGTCAAGCACAGGGTAGGAAGCTGCGCTGCAAACCACTCCCTACCCCATCACCTAGGCACCTCACACCGCCCTGGCTGGCTGATAACACCCCCAGGGTGGCTGCTCTTCCCATACCACTCCCATAGCCCTTCCTGGTGCCCACCATACCTGGCTGGGATTTCACCAGCCTGGGCAGGGCTTGCTGCTGCCCAATGTCCCCAGCCCCCCTGCTAATCAATCAAGCACAAAGTACATTTACAGTACGTTATCAATGATTATAGCTGAAGGAAAGCAATTTGCCCCTCAGAAGGTGAGTCATCTGAACTCCTTTGCACAGTAACCTCACTGAGCAGCTCTGAAACGACAAGGTTACTGCACTAGATTAATGTGTAACACAGCACTGTGTATTTTTTTACTTAATATGCAGATCTAATTGCTTGCCCACATTTTGATCACCTTTGCTTCCTAGAATTTGTTCTTGTGTGGCTAATCCTAGTGAACTTCAAAGCATGAACTCAGTGGCTCTTTTTTTTTTTTTTTCCCTGCAGTTTATGTCTGAGACCAATCTCAAAACCTTTTGTAAGGATCTGGATCTGGACTAATTTTATAGACATAGTTTAGGAAAAAAAAATAATAAATCCATTAACATTCATTTGTCATCTTTTTTTTTTAACCTCAGGACCTTTACTTCTGCTGAACTGGAAGGTTATAAATTCTGTCTGGCCACAATTTAACACTTCCACATTTAGTCTTCTGCCAGCAGCATCCTCATCCTGCCTACCTAAAACTAGCTTCAGGAATGGCTCATAGGTAATTTCTTTTAAGAGAAAGGCTTGTCTTCATTTCTGGGTGTAAATATGAAGAAATTTGACTCTTCACTGTCTCAAACTGCTAAACCCAACCCACACAAATGCATTTTCCTGTAACTGCCCCCACTTTCCTCCCTCTTCCCCACTTTTTTTTTCCTTCTTTTTCCATTATCCACCTCCCCAGCAACAATAGGCAGTAAATTTGTTTGCTTTATTTGGCATGATGAATGTCTACTTTAAATACCACCTTGTTTAAAGATATAAAAAAAAAAAAAAAAAGGGGTAGAAAATAGCCACAGAATAAACTAGTCTGCCTTTCCATGTATAAAATAAAAGCTATCTTATTTCTATGCTTTGCAGCAGCTCATGTGTCATTTTCATCATTTTTCTCTCTTGATGACTGAGAGGCAGTGAGAGGAGGCGAGAAGAACCTTTTTTTGTTCCCCCTAGAAAATACATATTGAGAACGTTCCCTAACCTGATTTCTTTCCACATTAAATCATCCGTAGCCAAAGCTAAATTGGAACCTCAATAACCCAATATTTTCATCAGTTTTCAATAAAATATGTATTGGTGATTAGACTAATAAAATGACATCAGCAACATGATACATGGAGGCTGTAATTTTTAATGTTGTAAACGGTTACATTTGAAGCACATGGCAGCAAACTAAGGGCAGCAGAGCTACAGAGATGATTGAGAGAAGTCTGTGAAACAAGGCAATTCAGTTTGAAATGAACTGTCCCTTTACCCTGACACCAAAGAAGAAGAAGAACAAAATTAACTTTTGGCTAATAGTGGGCCCATTCAGTATCTTGTGTTAAGTTATGCAGGGCCTGACTCCAGCTCCGTCAGATCAACAGAAATGTCCCAGTGACTCCAAGGAGAGTAGAACCAGTGATTAGCTCTTTTAATTTCGTAGACTCCTCATGAATAAAAGTATTAATTTCTCCCCCCCTCCTTTTTTTTTTTCAATACCTTCCATCAGACAGATACCAAGAAAAGATGAGTTTTGAGCTTATGCTCTTGAGGGTTAATTTCTCCAAAATGCCAAATACCTTTACAAGGTATTGCCTCAGTGAACATAATTCATTCTGATTGCTTTACATTTCTTCATACGTGGTTTTGTTAGCAAATGTATTATGATAGTGGAAGCATCTACGGTTGCACAATTAAAAATAAAACACTGTGTTTTCAGTATTTGACTTTCAGATTAAATTGACAGAAAAAAACAATTTAGTGCTTAGTTCATACTACCATAACTACATTGCATCACAAAGCCCTTTTGATCTGCTAAATTTTTCTAAACTTACTACTACCTCATGAGAAGAAAGCAGGAGTATGCCCAATAAATGCTCTTGAAATCCATTTTTCTATCTTCTCAGCTTGAGCAAAGAGAGTTATTCAGGGAGTCTGCTAGTTGAGGTCCATTATAGTGATGATATTTGTCTTTTGGGACCTTTGGTTGTTGAATAGAAGTTCCAAGTGTAATGAGAGAGCACAGATGTAAATGGCATGGTTGTGCTGTGCCAGCAGTTTGTTATTGCACTCCTGTACACCAGTTTGAGGTCTGGCACCATGTGCTGTAGTACAGCCGTGTTGCTGCTTTAGCTCGTGTATAGAATTCTTCCTTCTCAGACCTGCTAGGTCAAGCCTATTTGCTTACCCTGGTAGTTAATTTATATTCACTGTCTAAACCATAACCCCATTGCTTCCTTCTGCCTTAGTCTTAATCCCCAAGAATCCAGACTATTCTATCCCTGAGCTTCTTGCTTGAACCTTTCTCCCAGTTTACCGTCCGCCCTACACAGGTCTGGTCCCCTGCGCTAAGTGTAACCACCTTCCTTCACAATCTTGCCCTTAAAAATAAAACTTTTCCTGTTTCTGTCCAAAGACTGCCAATGTGTCTAGTCAAGGAGCTGGGATAAATTCTTACTCTTCCAGCATGCAGCTATCAATTAGCACTGGTGCTTAATCCGAATGTTTGAAAGTCTGATAGGTCTATTAATAGCAAAAAATCAGGCATCTAATTTCTGGATACTCTAAAATTCAATTTCAATTCTATTTGACCACCCTGGATTTCTGTTTAAAATCATCATGCATGTTTCCACTAAACTGTGTTTTTTAATCCTGATGTTATCAAATTTGGTGCAGATTTGTTCAATGGATGGTCCAGATAAAATAGGGAATGCAATCATATTTTCAATTCTTCTGCAGACCATGCTCATGACTAACAGAAGACCAAAAATACTGAGGAAAAAGCCACTCCATTAAAAAACAGCAACAACAACTACAACAAAACAAAAACAAAACAAAACAAGACAGAACCCAAACAAATAAATCCACCAACCAAAACCAACCAACCAACCAACCAAACACAAAAATGTCTCCTAAGGAAAAAAGACAGAAAAGAGATTTAAGTGATAAGTCCTAACAGGTCCTTTGCAGGACTCCAGTGTTGGACACTTAGAAGACACCATTTTTATTCAAAAAATGCAGATTAACCTCCAAGATTGTCAGCTCTTTTAAGGGCTATTTACCCTGATTATCAGCTGGAGCTGGCTGAGGCATAGCCTTCAGAACAGGACAGCACAGAAGATACATTTAGCTGCTTTTAAATCACTTAAATGGCATTAGGACAGGAGTGGTACAGAAATGCACAAAAGCAAAAGTGTGCAAATCCCTTGCTTTTGCCCTCCTGGTCCTGATTTTGTACTGCAGCTTTGTAGTTTCATACATATTTTATGAGTATGGGGGGAGTGATAGAAGGGCTTGGTGGGCACCTGGTGCTGTGCCAAGGTCAACCCACCACAATTCAACAAAAGGTATTTGTGAATAGTAGCACGTGCTATGAAAAATGCTGACTCTTTTCTCTCTCTTGCATTTACACAATCATGGTCCCTAAGGAAATCTCATTTATATATTTTGAAGGAGGCATTATTCTTTGATTTGAGAAAAAGAAAATAGGTGGATGGATAGATAATGAGAACTAATTAATGTGCCAAATAATAATCGTAACCTGTCCCTTTAGGAGATTTAAGATGCAATGTATCATTGTCACTTAGTTGTTTTTTCCTTTAATATTCACTATTTACCTATTGGTTTATGCAAGTTTCATCACAAATAGAAATCCCAGTTCTCATTTAGTAGCACTTAAAGCACACCATAATGTCAATGGCAAATGGGAAGAACAAACAAACATCCTTGTAGAACTATAAAACTTCAGTTATACAGCATTATCTTTCTCATTCTGGTGAATATTTCAATATTCAATTGTCCTGGTTTGAGTTAGAACAGAACTACTACTATTCAGTGACTTTATTTCCCAGCTCAGTCTCTTCTAAGTTACTTCACTTTCTGAAGCTAATAGCGTATTTTCACAGGCAATGTCTGCTTCTAGAAGCGATAATGCTTGATGTTTAGAGTTAATATCAAGGATTGGTATGCAGACCAAGGTGACTGCTAAATCTTGTGTTAGGGAGTACAGAAAGTAAAAGGCTGTACCTGCAAGAAGGAGCAGACAGGACAGGTGACCCTAAACTGAACAACAAGGTATTTCATCCCATATATGTCACATAAAGTATAAAGCTGAGGTATCATGGGGGTCAAGTCTCTTATTCAATGGCTGGCATCCAAGGAAGACTGTCCATTCTGCCTTCAATCCCAAACCATGTGCTCCTGAATCCAGTTCAAGAATCAAGCTCCTGAATCTAGTTCCTGTCTGCCACTGAGTCCAGTCTGGGACTTCGTCTGTGCTTGCTCCACAGCATCAATGATGACAGTGACATAACTGCCATTGGGAGGGGGTTGATTCAATATTGGGTTTTTCTATATTTCTTTTTAATATTATTATTATTTTTATTAAAGATGTTACAGTTTTCTAATCCATAAGTCTCACTTCCTTATTCCCTTTCTCTTCACCTTGAGGAAGGGAGAAGGGTTAACAGAGAGCCTGTCATTCCTCTAGTGTCCGGCCCAGCCTCTAACCTTTGACACTGATATAGTCTACATTAAAAAAAAACCAAAACACACCACAACAACAACAAAACAAAACAAACAAAAAAAACTCCACACCACCCATACCCAGATGAACCAAAAGAAGCACTGCCAACTATATACATAATATGGATCCTGTACATTGTATCATGCAAAAAGACAGAAGTTACATTCACCTTATCAGAGAAAACACTAAGTTTCTGAAGGCTAGAATACAGATTTAAAAGGATATCTTCAAAACTATTACATTGGAAGTGTAAAAAGCTGAAAGTGAACTAATTATTTTGTAAATTCCTGTATTTATGCATCCCTGAATGATCGTATTCACTCCCTCATCACAGACTGGATGTGTTCCTCTGTGGTGCACCATTCTAGACATAATGCCAAAGAAACAGGTAAATATAAATAGTGATAAAGAAGCAGAAACAAAGACGGAAAAACTATGAAGGATGAGGTTTTTATATTCAAAATAGGGACCTGACTTTAAAAGATAACTATATAACAGTATAGGTCAATAAAAGAGTAAATTAATTTGATTAAGTTCCTGAAATGGATATAGGGGAAGTGAACCTTATTTAGGCAACTCCTATGTCAGTCTGAGGAAGCTAGAACAGAACTGTTTGCATGAATGAGAAGCTCCAAGTGAAGCCAAGGGCACCAACTGCACGTTTTGCTCTATTTCTGTAGCCAATCCTTGCATATGGGAAAAAGTGCACACTGGATCATCTGGAAAAGCAGAAACCATTCACAAAAAGCGTTGAAGTGTGGAACAAACTCCACAATGGCAAGATCTTTGCAAGTCAACAATCAGGGCTGTACTAGGACTAAATCTAACTGCTTTTGAAAAGACTGTAATAGTCTTTTGCTGTAATTGTGAGAATCAGAATTGCTTTCTTTTATTGTATAAACATTTTTTCTCTCAGATGATATTCAGGAATTACACACTCACAAAACAGATGAGTATATTTCATTGACCCTGAAACTTTTCTACACTTAACTCTCCCCTACAAGTAATATCTCATTCCTCTGATCAAGCACACAAACGTTCAGAGTAGACCCAGAACTAAAAGCTCAAAATCAACACTTCTTGGGCAACAATGCACACCTTGAGAAACCAACTACTGACATGAAGAATCCATCCAGAAGCATAACTGTCTAAAGAAACAGACTAAATAGAATTTATTCTTTTTGAACATAATTGAACATTCTAGTATTTAGACATTTTTCAGGTAAAATATCTCTCTCTGCAGTAATTAAATAACAATATTTGCAGGCTCAGATGTATATGAGTAACAGTGCAAAGGTCAGTTTCCACAATAATTTTGCTTTAAGATATATGTGAAAAGTATCATACATTTATTTCAAAGAGACTGCAAGCATACCATATATATTGAGGTCTCACATACATAAAAAAGTAAAAACAGAGAAAACTGACATTATTTATATAAAGATTCAAAGATAGGTAGAATTCTAAACTTGTTCAAAGATAGAATTTTAGAATTGGATTAATGTTTTTCTCTTTTTAAAGTTAAAAGTCCATTATATAATTGCTCAATTGTAAAGGGAGTCTTTTAAACACTTTGCCTATATCACAATTTTCACAAAACAAAGAGTAGACATAAAAGGAAATGTTATCCAGAAAAGACATTTCTATAAACTGTATATATTTATCCACCCCAGACTCGCATTTTTGTCACACAGTTGACATTCTCTTGGTATGGAAAGATGAAAAGTCAAAATAATATATCTTAAAAATAGAATTTCTTTTTTTACAGTTTCAAATAACATTTAGTCTGAAGTTATGCAAGAATGTTCAATAAGAGTATTCAAAAGCAGGTATTTGTCACAAAGTAACCCAGAGGACTGCTGTATTTTTTATACCTACAGAGGCATTTTCAGGGCAGGCACTCTTCACTCTTGCTCTCTCTGTTTCCTGATCTCTTGACTGAGAGAGTAATTTTTAGCCATCAGGATGCTTTTAATGTAAAACATGAAAAATAGCATTACTGTGAGAATAAAATTAAGGGTTTTTTTGAAAACAAGCAGTGGTACCATATTTAAAACTAACATCTGTTTTGATTCATTAGACATCCATATTCACAAGTTCTAAAGAATGATGTTTACCCCTGGCATAGAATTTGAATTGAAAATTGAAAATTAAACTTTTAATTGAGAATATGGAACAAAAAAGGATTAGTAATAAACATAAGGGGAAAAAAAAAAAAAAAAAGGGAAGTATTTCAGCAGATTTTTCAATAGTCTTTTTTTCCCCAAGTCTTCTGTATAGAAGCTACACCTAATTTTATCTCCAAAGACCAGTAGTGTTTACCACTGATTGATTCTTGATATTAACTACATGTAAATTTCCAAGATTGTCCAAAAATATCATTTGTATAACTTGATGTCAGCTAATTTAATTACATCCATAGAAACTGAGTTTCTCTTAATTTCTATTGCCTTTTGCATCTCCATTCTTACCCTTCTTCAGTAGTTGATGCTTGTGTCTAGAAAGAGTAAGGGCTGTCTTTAAAAACTGTGCATATGATTTATCAGCTCTAAAGAGGAAACTATACTCAAAGTACAAATAACTGCTTTTTTTTTTTTCCTTGGATGGTGAGATTGGACACCACTTGCAAAACTTCTGACTACAGAACCCTCCTACTTTTGTCTTCTGGTGGGCAAGGTCAAACAGACTTTAATCCCCTTGGTTCACAGTGACGGAAGTGTGCAATTCACTCACCTAACTGGAGTGTAACGTGTAATTAATTGTCAACGCCAAATTACTTTTGTAGGACCAAGCTGGCTTGTTTACATATGGTGAAACAGAAGCAAAGTTGTACTAGAGTTAAATTAAAGACGAGCTAGAAATACAGTTAAGGATTATTAACAGGTAAGTTATTTGACCTTTTAATTATTCTGTCTCTCTTCAGGCTAACAGAAGCCCAATTCTATAAGGCATTTAGACATTTCATGATAGAAGTTTTGTGGCCAAACTAGTTCCTTGCTTTCCATGAGGGTGAGATTATTTATCTTTCTTTTACTTGCCAAAAAATTTATTTCTTTTTTTTTTTAGAAAGGCCTTATAATGTGTCCAGCATATTCTGTTTCACATATTGAAAAGCAATAGTAAAATTGTGCTACTGTTGCTCAGTGTGTCTTATGACAGGGGATTTAGAGTAACATTTTCCAAGAGTATTAAATACAGCCATATGGACATATGTACACAAATGTACAAGTTATTAATATAAACAAGAGAAAAGGTATTGTAACAGTTGATCTGACCTGTGGTTGGCTAGCCTCACTGCATATCAAGTAGCTCACTTTTTAGCAATAAAGGTACTTCACAGAGAAGCAGTGGTAAAACATTGAAAGAGAAGTAACTGAAAAGTCTGTGGCTTTGCAAGCAGTTTAAATTTTGCAGTTGTACAAAAATAGAATTAAAATAAAAAAATATATATAGCCTGGAAAAAAAGACCAAACCTCTATGATCTTGATATATGACATTTAAAATTTATCTGTTTTCCCCTGCTTTCCCTCATAGATCAAAACAATACACAGATCTCAGGGATGAGAAGCAGGTGGCAAAACAGCCTAAAAATCTCTTTTCTATATTTCTGCAGAGAACTAATTTCATGTTGAAAAGAATGTGCCATTTTTACTGCTAGTTTAGCCACATGGCTTCCAGGTACCAATTTTGTAAAGTGTTATCCATTTTCACTGTTTCCTTTGCAAATTTCCTTGTGACTTACAGAACTGATACACATAGATTTTTTCCATCTATGCTTATGAGCATATAATGATGATTGGACAGGTTATCTTTCCTTCAATTTGTAGAAGATGTGTCAGAGAATGCAGAAATTTTGTCCTCAGTAATATAAAAAAACTTTCCAATCACAGCACTTGAAAGAGACATCGCCATTGAAACACTGTAAATTGTCTGTTTCCCACATCCCTCTAGGCCAGCTGTAACTGCTAAAACCAATGCTACTAGGCACAAATATTGTCTTAGAAATCGATGCATATAGTTGGAGGTTTTCTGCAGAAAAGCTGATAGCCTGGATTCATTTGAGAAATAAGAGCTCTGTGCTTGAACAGAACATTATTTCTCTTCTTAAACTCAATCTAGCTTCTCTCCTAGTTATATAAAATCATTTGGTTTTCATAATTATTGAATATCTGTCCTAAGTGTCTAGTCACAGGGCTCCCAATTTTCTAGCCCTATGTATTTCATATTGACAACAATGATACCAAGAATAGCAAATCATATACCCCTTAGAGACAATAGACAAGACTCAGATGTCACCAAGTCACAGGTACCACTGTGACTGCAGACTAAGCAGTGACACATGACCCCTCATGTTACTACCACAGAAGTCCCTTGAGGACAGACCAAACCAGAAATCACAGACAGTTTAAAACTACCAATCTTTTCATATGTATTTAAGCATGTATGTACAGGAAGAGGTGGCTGTTGCTTAGGGTGAGACATATGCTGAACTATTGCCAAGGCAGGACTGTGCAGTTCTGCCTGAAAAATAAATTCTTAGTCATGGGAAGGCAGTGCTCAGTCCTCAGACAGAGAAGGAAAAAAAAACACCAAAAAAAAAGACAGAGAAAGGAAATCAGTGCAAGGATGAGCAAGTACTCTGTTCCAGGATCAGTGAGTTCAATCACACAGCATTGGGGAATTAAATAATACTCAGTATGCTGAGTGCACAGAATAGGAATTCATATCAAGTTCATTCTACAGTGTCAGACATGGTGTGTCACCATATAAGGAAATGTATTTGAGCTACAAAAAGGCTGATGCCTTCTGTTTTTTAAAAAGTTGAGGACAGATTACAAATCTTTGCTTTCAGCCCAAGGCTTCAGTGGGTGGAAGTTATTTCCTTTGACGTACTGAATAACTTGCCTTTTTTAAAGTTATAAGATAATGTAAAAAGCTTTGCATACCATATAATGTGCTAAACTACAGCATCTGAAAGAAAATGCCATTGAACATATGAGAAATGAACTTAGAACTAGAACTAAATGGACCAACACAAATTCAAAATGCTCACATGGTACCAATATCAAGTGAAGAGCAGACTGGATGTTTGCTCCTTTAATTATGGGAGATTTTTGGAAATTTTTAACTATTTAACCCAGTGCTTCTAGTTGCTATTTATGTTCTTGGAAAAAAAAAAAAAAAGTAAATGAATGGATTTTCATCCTTATTTTTAATGCTGCAAAAGTATTAATATTACATATACCAAATCACTCACAGTCCTAAGGGCAGTGATTGTTGATGATCCCTTGGGTAACTGTGTCTATATTTATATATATTTAAGCAAATCCTTACAGAGTTGCTAGCTCAAGATGTGACTCAGCTGCTTTCCTCTGGCAGTGTTCCTCGGCTGTCAGGTTGCTCCATGTCCCCCATGCCCCAGAGGCCAACTGGCCCAGGCACAAGACAGATGACATACCTCCCTCCTCATTTCAAAGTAAGCAGAGTCAGCATCAAGGAGGGATGCTTTATGGGCTCCATTGCACAGGATAGGCAGGATCCTGGAAGGAGCCTGCTATGGAACACTCTCCATCTAAACAGTGGACATGTAAGACAAGTGAGGCTATGCATTAGGAACTCAGCTATTGGCCCACTGAATTTAGTGGAAAAATTTTAATTGACTCCAGGAAGCTCAGAATGTCACATTAGTACTGGGACAAAGGCAAGAAGGATGTAGCTTACAGGAATAATATCATGTAGCAATTCACCAAAGTCTATTGAGCCCTTAAGGCTTCAACTATTGAAACATATGAGTTGTATCCATTCTGTCTGAAACACACAAATCTTAGAGGCATAACTCCCTCTTTAGGCAACTGTTTTGCTTTCTGGTTTTGCTTTTTTAATATTGCATGTGCATTAATTTAATTTCTTACTTTCAGCCAGTGTTGATTGTCTAACTTCTTAAGAGAGCTTTTGAATACTGCAGAGAAGGACTTCCCAGAAGCAGCTTTCAGAGAGTGTTTTAAAAATCTTTATCTATCTCACTGGCCCTGGCATTCTCCCTCCACAAAGCTTTCCAAACACAAGTATGTGGATTTTTACGATGTCTTAGAAGAGGCATGTCAGTCTTGAGGGCGGGTTCCTCACAATGTTGAGGAGGTTGTACAGCAGATATAGGGAATTAAATCAAGCCAGTTGATCCCTATACAATGTCCTGACTGTAAAATCCTTCATGAGGAGCAATGTGGAAAGCAGTTGTATTTGTGCAATTCATCATGCATGCTATGACAAATGACAGTTCTATGGTTAACTGCACTTGAATGGAAGGTTTAGGTTCATCTCTCTTCTTTGCCCTAGACTTCATATATCACCTCAGGTTAAACTAAGAGCCAAATAATGCCTTAAACAACACATTTACTTTCCCTTGCCTTGTATTTTCAACTCAGGTGTAATAGCAGTTCTTCCCTACCTTGCCTCTTTAGATTAGCCATGTATGCTTGGATGTTTGCTTGGGGCTTGCAGCAATGGGAAGCCTGCAGTTGGGTAGTGACCCTGTAATCTATAGCAAAAGCAAACCCAACAGTACATAAAACAGGTAATAAAGGAGTTCAGTCCTAGCTTCAGCAGGAGACAGTGTTATTCTGATGCTGTGTGCTTCCCCTGTGTCAGCTCTCATTTGCTGAGAGGTCCTACAAGAAATCAGGCCCTTACACTTTTCCACAGCCCTAAGATTTAATTAAGACACTGACAGTTCCTATGGCATTAGATATAAACCAGACAGATTTTATTGTCTTGTTTAAATACATGAGTTTCAAAATACTCATAACTCTATGAGTAAAGTACACATATGCTATGTATAAAACTAGGAACTTGCAATAGCCAAAATGTTTATTAAGTTTAAATTAACCAAAGCAGAAAAATAAGTAAACCAAAATGCTTACATCATTCTTAAAATAAACCCAAAGGTAAGATTCTGAACTATTATGAAACTCAGAAGGCAGTGACATGATGGGGATTTTTGCCAGCTGACAGTTTAGCAACTTAATAACCTGTTTGCGTCTCCTCCCCATCACCTTTTCAAGTTATGAACAAATCTATTTCTCAGGTTTAGAGGTCTGTTGGTTCCTCATTTGGCCATGTTTCTATACCTTCTAATTTTTGGTATGGTTCAACAGAACATCCATCTCTAGACTTCAGATAAAATAATGCAGATTTAGCATATACCTTCCTATTTCGTTTGCCATATGCCATAAACATATCAACAGATTTAGTGAAATATAGGTCACCCCAAGTGGAAATACATCCCCAAAACCAAATAGAGATTTTGGTAAGATGGTATAGCCTGTAGAGGAAAGGAGGAAAGAAACCTGGAAACTCAGTTTAAGACCACCATGCAGAATTAGAGAATGAAAGCAGCTGTTTGAAAATTGGAGCAAAAGGGAGATAAATTCAGTGAAAGACTGACAACATTGGACCGCATTGTCAGATGGGAATTTGGATTCCCATACGGCCAGCTTCCTGGAGTCATACATGCTGAGGACAAACCTTCAGAGAAATGCACTGGGGGGGGGAGGGGGG
>WTSP01005666.1:0-15792 GCA_025331215.1 Actenoides lindsayi | reverse complement strand
GGTTGCTCAGAGCCCCATCCAGCCTGGCCTTAAAAACTTCCAAGGATGGGGCTTCCACCACCTCTCTGGGCAACTTGGGGCAGAGCTCAGCCTCCTGCCTGCTTCAGCTGGGTCACTGGTCTAGCTGAGAGTCACTGGGTTCTCCGTCGGCAGGCAGCTCTGTTTCTCAAGTAGTTGCTGTCCAGAATTGTCTCAGCAAGTGACAGAAGGGAGGAGAGGAACGTGAAAGGGATGACAGTAATCGTCTCCGCGGTTCACTGAGCAAGCTGAAAAATACTGTTACATAAAACAGCTTCTGTTGAAACTGCAGACAAAAGGGTCGGATTGCTTTTCCACTCAGTATGAGTTTTTATTTTTTAGTGGTTACATAGGTGGAGAACTGGGCAGTTGTAGATCATCTTGCAAAAGTCACGTGGCACAGTTCCTTCTGTAAGGCCGTGTAGAGACACTGAGGACTCTGCCTTCAGGAGAACCAGAGATGCAGAGACAGCAGCGCTGTAAATAGTCCTCTCAAACTCCTCAGCACAACCAACAGGCTTGACTTGCAGGCACATCGATCCCATTTTTTTTTGAAGTCCACACTTTATACTACTGGAAACACCCAGTGATAGTTAAAGTACTGAAAAAACACTGCAGCAGTGTTCCTGCTGAATCCTCCTTGTTCAGGAAACTGGAGCAAATCCTAAGACAGTCCGTGTTCCCAAGCGTTTCGATATGGATCGCTTGGTATTTTCACAACAAAGGAAGAAGTCATGGGACTTAAATAAAAATTAGCCAATTTTTAATGATTGCAAGATTAGAAGAAACCATTTCTCATTCTGGCTGTTCTGTAGCTCCCTGGCAGAGCATTCTTTGCCATTTTGCTGATAGCAGCCATCCAGAGACAGAAACTAGGACTAAACAGAGCCCTGTCTGGCAGGTCCTGCTTTCTGTGACACTCTGCTTTGCTTTCTGAACAAATCCCCCTACCACTTTCCCCAAAGCTCATTAAGTGAGACTGGAGAATTAACTTTTTAGCCAGCTGCTGAACTTTTCATATTTATAAACACTTGAGTCTTTTGCTTATCTAAGAGAAAATGTGTATAGTTTAGAGATGTGCACTTCCCTGCCAATGTGCAATGAGTGGTTCTACACTTCATAGAAAAAAAAAAAAGCCTGAAGTTTCCTGTCACAGCTGAGTGTCGATGCCAAGGGCAAAGGTTTCTTGCCTTGCTAATCTACATCTTAACTCATGCACTTAATGTGAAGGTGCCACACGCAAACAGGCAGGGAAGAAGCTCACTGCAGGGAAAAGCTCCTGCGCTGCTGTGAATGTTATGTTTTAAAAGCTTTTTTAATGTAATATTTGAGATTATGATAGAAGCCAGGAGGGCCAAAGTGAAACCCTCAAAGTAAATGAGTCCTGTCATTGCTGCCTCGTGCAAAGAGGGTTTGTACGAGGATAACACGAGTCCCAGCAGAACACCTGGGGGATGGGCTGAGAAGGTGCAGGGGAGTTTGCACCATTTGTTTTAGCCTAATCTTTACTTCTGGAACTGTTTAGTTGGCATCTAGAATATAGGTCCCGTCTGGAAACACGGGCTGGTCTTGGTGGATGGTCTGCTCAGTTTTCAGCCTGAGTTTTGATGAGCTATAAATAATCCAGGCCTGAATACCCAAGAAATAAGCTCCCTGCTCCCCGGGCTGCTCGGCGCGGGGGGCTGGGGGTGGCTGGACGAGGTGCGTGCGGGGCATCGCCATCCTGACCCCTCTGCTTCTGCCCAGGTGCTGCGGGTGCTGTGGCCGGTGAGTGCTCCCAGCGTGCTGGCCTCCAGCTGAGTGACCGTGCCAGGGGTGAGTGGACAAGGCTGAAGCCAAGCCTTCCAGAGGGTTTTTTTTTTTTCTTCTTTTGTGTGTGTTGGCTAATATTGAATACTTACTACAAGCCTGTTTCATGATGTCGAGAGGATTGTGGCTCTGGTGCCTTGAGAGGAAGATAGAGGGTGGTGGTTTGGTCGTACCTTGAGCCTGTCGAAGGACGGGATGGTTTTGAAACTGAGCTAATTTGTTTTGTTGTTGTGTTCTGTTTCTTCCAGTGCTGTGGGACTCTTCTTTCACCCTTCAGCTTCATAATGGGAAACATCGAGGTTCTTCTGCTGTCCAGTCTCTGGTGTCACCCACCTCTGGGGTGCCTGGAGTGTGCTTTCCACAATGGTTTGATTTCGTTGTTCTCACGAGCCTCATCCCAGTGATCAGATGACCTCTAGACGTGGGGACAAGGAAGAAAGCTGTGTTCTTCAAACTGGTATCTTTGACCAGCTTCTGTGTTGGCAGTGGTGCTTAATATAGGAATTTCTTCTTTGGCCTCAGTCTGTAATCATCTAAGAAAACAGTTTTTGTTGAGCAATACCTCATTGCTCTCTCAGTCACTCGTAAAACTGGAAGCTAACACTTCCTCTGTAAGAAAGGAGAGGACACGAACGGAGCAGATGTTTGGAGCATTGACACTTCTCAGATGCACCAGATTGTTGGCTTAGACTTAAATTTTATAAGCCTTTTTCAAAATATTTGTTAACAGCAAAGTATGATTCTGCTTTCTTTATTAAAAGGTTGCTTCTTAACACATTGAATTTGTTGCCTTCTTAACAAAGATTTGCTTCTTACGTATCCTGTAAGATTGTGTTACACGAGGAGATGGTGGTATGAACTCCTCCATCTCCTACTGTTACTATTTCAGATTTAATTGTCCATCTTTTCTCTTGCAAACCACTTTGCCTTGAAGAACAGGATGGTTTCTGAAACTGCCCGAAGTGGCTGTGATATCTGCATGGGAGTCTTTTGAGGAGACCTGAACCTCCAAGTGTTAGTCCAAAGTACTGTCGTTATGTCAAGACTTGAAGAGAACTGGGATGTGGAGCATTCCTGAAGGGAATTGCTTCCTATAGAGACCAGCCACAAGGATTTGTTTACAGCAGAGGTGAAAAGATGGCTCTGGTAGCCAAGTGGTTTGAGGTAATTGGTGTGACCTCCATTTCCACTCTCCTCCATTAGACAAAATGCTGGATTTTTCGCTCTCAGGTCTGCCGCTTGGCAGGGAGGAAGCAGGGTCAGGTTAGCCAAGGCTTCTTGAAAGTGGAAGTGATAAAAATAGCACAGCCTTGTGGATAAATGCTAATTCTGAGCACATGAAAAGCTGTCCATCATCTTAGATTTTACAGCTAAACACACTTCCTTACCCATAACTAGGGAGATTTTACATGTTTAATCTTCCCTGATCTTGGTGAAGGATTGATGGAAGCCATGGCCTTGATGGCTTCTTTCAAAGGTGGTGTCAATGACTCTGGCTTCTGAATCCTGGATGGAAGACGTTTGCTGTAGCTCTGCTCCCTGAAGCAACGTCTCAATCAATCAATTATAGGTCAATTGGAGCTGACCTATAATATATCTTAATGCAGAAGACTGAGAATTATATTTTTTTTTTAATTTTTTTGCCTCTCCAGTCCTTTTTTACCTTGCAAAGTTCTATGAAGCCACCCACACACCTCCTGTAAGCATAGTTTGTTTGTCACTCGGGCTGAGGCAGCACGTGTCCAGGGGCAGTGCTGACCATTATTCACCCTCTGTTCTGCTGGCTGGGCATTTAATCCACGTGCAATACTTGAATTCATTGAGGAACCCCCAGGAAAGTACTACCAAATTGTTTTGAGTTGCTTAACTATTAGTAGGTAATTTTCTCAACTTTGTTTCCAGTTGAATGTGGGTCACTGGGGCTGTTTCTCACCGTGATGATGAATAGATCTGTTGTGTCCATGTGATTTCACTTCGTGGTCTGCAGGGGCCCAGAAGGTAACCAACCTAATGCTTTTGAAAGTTGAACATTTTCCAGCATTTCTGCGGGGTTATAAATGAAGCTCTGCCTCCCATGGATCATCCCAAGAGCTGCTTTCTCTCACTGTCCTCCCCTGACAGAGCAGCCACAGAAAGGGGATGGGTTTGTGCGAAAGTCAGGCTGGCAACGGGCGGTGTAAGGAAAATCTTCCTGCCTCCTGGGGAGGCTTGAGGAGGGAGGAGCTCCGTGGGACTTGTGAGCAGGGCTCTTTGTGCTTTATAGGAACATTCATTTGCCACTTAGAAGCAAGGACTTGCCACCCAATCTATACCACAGTAATGCCAGAGCAGTCCACACCTGGTTATGTTGCATGTGAGTCTATATATATATATATACACACACACACACACATATATATATATATACAAAAAATGACAGTTATGACTCAGGACAGGTAAATATTGATTGTTGTTGTTTCCCTGAAACATACCCTAGCCCCTGGGATGGCAAAAGCCTTTCCACGGGGCTCTGTGTGATGTCTGTAGACCTCTCGAATGTTCACAGCTCTCAGAGTGGCCAGTGAAAGACAAGGAACTTGAACGTCGGCATTTATTTCTGTGCCTGATGCTAATACATGTATTTGTAAACCAGCGTAATTATTGTCTCTGTTCATTTAGGCAGGACTTGAGTTTGGGGTGGCTCTGGTTCGTTGTGGGGTTTTTTTTGTGTCTCGCCACGTCACAACAGATTAGTTCTGATCAGAGTGTCCAGGAGGAGGAACGCTGCATTTCTTCCTGCCAGCCTCTTGTTTTCCCAGAAGTAATCTCCAAAAAGGACAGGAAGGGAAGGGGGAAGTTACCACAGGTAGTAAAGCTCTTGTTCATCAGCGGTTGTATGACTCTGCCCTATCTTATCACTGATTTTAATGAAAAGTGTCCAAAGATCTTTGTGGATCGGGACTTTTTGTCCCAGCCCAGTGTCCTTGATGGTGCAGTGGCACTACCGGGGTGCCAGCTGCCCAGGGAAGGGTGCCAGGGCCAGCCAAGCACACGCCTGTCTCCAGACTGTTCTCCAGCCAGTTCTCCAGTGTTGCAGGGTTGGCTTCTCCAGATGTGGGGACTTGGTTCTGAGCAGCTTTCAAGGGGTGTGACTTTCCCCTGGCTATGGCCACAATTATCATAATAAAACTCTTAGAGCAGCAGTGAGGTCGGTTAGAGTAATAAATACTGCCAGGTAACAGGGTCTGCTCAAGGCAGCTCTAGTTCCCCTGGGCTTATGAACCACATCAGAACTGTCCTCTGGGGAGCGAGCTCTCTCACAGCTATTTACTGTCCTGGGAGCCCTTGGTTCTTTGAAGCTGGGACAGATGCCTCTATGTGTGTGTGTATGTGGCAGTGGGGCTTCTCACGCTGTCAGAAGCTCCTCGCCAAGATCATGGTGACAAATACACGTGGAGCTGGTCACCTCCTAGCCCTGGCTGCTGCCCTGGAGCTGTTCTCAGTCCGGGTTTGTCCCGGTTCCCTTCCTGCATCTCCTCCAGGCTTGTTTATTCCCTGCTCCTCGTCCTGGAATTGTTGTGAGGGTGCCAAGGCTCGTAGATCCATGACTCTGAGCAAGGCAGGGTTTAAAGGTCACAGTCAAGACCATTAATAACAAGGTGCAAACGGCTGGTTTATATGTAATGTGAAGCTTTTTACTTATTTCATTTTTGCACTTTGGGGGCTCTGTTTGCTTATGGAGCACTTGGTGTCTGGTACCTATTTAGGCTAAGAGCAGGCAATTGGGTTTCTTCAGGCCTTCAGAGGAATGCAGAAAATTGTTCTCTGGTGTTGTAATTCTGCTGGGATAACTGGAGCTTATTTGTCTCACTGCTTATTAAATGCATACTTGTCTTGAGGTCCTCTCTTTTTTTTATTTTTTTGGAGAAACATTGGGTGAATCCCAAGGACCACAAGTGAGAGGAAGATTCCAGGGGGAGGGGGAGAGTGAAGTGCCTGCACCTCTCTACAAACCGCATCATCCGCCTCCGGTGCCAGCAGGCTGAAGAGGTTAAACAGGAGAGCAAACTCCCTTGGAGGAAAGGAGACCTACGTATGGGGCTCGTATGGCCATAAATTCATTCTGCCCTTCCCCCTGCCCAGGGATGACACGCTGAGGGGAGATGCACCTCCCAAACTCCTAATATATGGGGTGTGCTGTTGGGAGCTGCGTGAGGCTGCGCTGAGCCTTCCGAGCGGGACCAGCTGTGGAGGCTGGGAGCAGATGTGCACTGGTGCTGGGTTCTTAGCAGAGGACAGTCTGGGCAGCAAGGGCAGAGAGAGCAGATGGGGTTTGTGCTCTGCCAGCCTCTCACTAGAACCCAGCTTGCCCTTGTTTTGCTGTTGAGAAGGACAGACGGACTGCTCCCTTCTCCCCTCTGCAGTTAGGGTTGTGTGGCTGCAAAGGTGATGTGTGAGCTCTTCTCATCTGCTCATAGGTCAGAAAATCTCTAAGCATCAGGTCCCATTGAGCAGCAACCACAGTGGGGGTTCTGTGTCCAGTCTTCTGTGGTCTGAATTTGCCCAGCTTTTAATAAAGGTGGATCGAGAGAGGAAGGGCAGCTTCAGTTTCCAGTTCTGTCTCTGGTCTTGTTTCCCTCCTCCCTTCTGGAGCCTCCGGAGCGGGGTGTGCTCTGCCTGCCCCAGCCCTTAGTGCTGTGGGAAGCAGGCGCTGATCAGGGACGCTGCTCATGTGCTTGGAATTTTTCTCATTTCCAGCTTCGATTGTTGTATTGTGCTTTTCGGTGGGCCCTTCAGTGAGTCCAGTCAGTGGGGAAAGCTGGACAGCACCCCCACCCTGATTGCATCAGGAAGGGTGCATCCGTGACCGTGAGCATGTTATTCCAGCAGGGATCTTCTTGCTTTGGTTATTTCTGGCCAATGACATTTTCCTTTTACTCTGGATGCACTGAATTGTACAGTCGTACCACGGCCTCCTCACCTCTGACCCTTCTCTTAAGAACCTCTTGATTTCTGTTCTCATTTGGTCAGAAGCTCTCCATTATAAACCAGTGTGACACTCTGTCACTAGTGCATTTTCCTGCATTGACTCATCAGCTGGGATTCCAGAGCAGGAACCCCCTGCTGCTGGCCGGAGCAGCCCTCCCTGACTCTGCTTCAGCAGTAAGGGATGTGATCTCCCACCACAGAGCATCCCAGGTCCTACAGATGTTGGTCAGGAGGGCCCGGTCAGTCTGTCCCTGAAGAGCTGGGCCTGTTGCAGCAGATGACCCCAGGGAGCACGTTGGTGCAGGTACCCGAGCAAACGGGGCTCAGGGCAGGGATGAAGGGTTCGGGGCCGGGGGGCAGCTGAGCAGCAGCCACGCTCTGTGTGGCTGGGACTCAAAAGCTCCAACTGATCTCATCACTGCATCCATCCAGAACGGTGCTGCTGCCTGGGCTGAGCGACTCGCCTGGATCTGTGCCTGTGTGGGCTGCCCTGGGTGACCCTGCTCTGGCAGGGGGGTTGGACTCGATGATTTCCAGAGGTCCCTTCCAACCCCTACCATTCAATGATGATTTCTTCTACATCTGTAGGAAGGATCTGTTGTTTCTTTGTTGCATAAAAGTGTTTTCAGTTATTTGTCTAAAAGATCAGTGAAGTCAGTTCTTTAGCATCAAGACTGTGTTGAATATTGCAATGTGAATTGTTAGGTGCATTCTCCATGTATGAATCATAGCCTACACATAAAGCTGTGATGGACACTTATGTGCCTTAGCTAGAAACACTACCAGTTAATGCAATGTATAGATTCTTGACAGGAAAAAACAAAACAAAACAAAAAAAAAACCCAAAAACAAAGAAACAAAAACCCCAAACCTCAAATGCTTTTGAACTTGAAACCCTTGGCAGCTTCATAATGTTGAGGGTTCAGTCAAAAATTGCACTGGGTGTAGCACAAATTTAAAACCCCATTTCAATAAGAACATGCCTTTGACTCTCATTGAAATCCAAATTTTAAACAAATCCCTCTACTTTTTGTGGATTTGAGTCATTGTTCCAAATAATCCTGGTTTGGGGCCTAAACAGATTGCCTAAAATGCAATCGTAGAAGAAAAAGGTGAAGCTCAAGTTTCGCGATACTGCAAAATAAGCATAATAATTAATTACAGCCCATTCGTTTTATAAAAGCACGTACGTATGTAGACCAAAATAGACTAAAATGGAGAAATAGAGCATTTCAAGGTTGGTTTTCTTCTGAAGGTGAGCACGTTGAGGGGTGTCTTTGTTTGAAAGAAATTCCAGTAGTTTGTGGAGCTGGGATGTCCTGTCGCTGGTGTGGCTGCAGTAGCTTAGTCATTATCCAAACAAGGGGGTTGTGAGATGTGAAGAAAGCAGCCTGTATCTGAAAGCCTGTATGTTTTTCTAGCTCTACAAGTTGATCTCATACAAGGTAATATTTCTTCCACAAACATCATCTTTCCACAGCGTAGTCTGTTATTCTTGGTATACATTTGGTTTATGTTTCTCATGCACCACCATATGTAATACAAAACGTTAGGGATTCAAACTGCAGGCTGTAATGGCTAAAACTAACAAGTCTATAACAAGTAATTTTAGGAATGCAAGGAATAAAATTGTCTGTCTTCACGTAGTGCCAAACTAGCAGGCATTACATGCATTTCAGATGCTATAACCACCCTTCATAGTGTCAGGGGACTGCAGAATATAATGAAATGGCCGGTTCTGGGCGATGGAAAAACGTCAGTCGGAAGACTTAGGTAGGACTTGAGACACTGCTCTGGCTAAAATCAGCAATCCATAGTACTGTACGTGGTGTTACGTGGGGTGGGTGGGTCTGCATTATGAACTGGGAGTGCTGGAAGCGCGTTTGTTTGTCCAGAGCTGCAATACCAAACGGTATGTACGGCACAGCCGTTAACGTTCCATTGGTATTCGGCACGCGCACAGCTTTTCATATTCGCTGAGCAGATCGATAGAAGGAGCCTGTGAGGTATTACTAAATATAATGAAAGACTGCATGAGCAGGAACTACCTGTGAAGATCTGGTGGCAAGTAGGGATTAAGTCAACATTCCGCTTCAACGGCCGGAGGTGAGGAGATGTGCAGCTGAGAGAGGCTATGTGAGGGGGTTTTCCCCGCTTGCTCTTCTCTTCCTGGGGGCTTTTGTATACCCATTCATTTGTTTGGAACCTACAAACAGTACCAGAAAGTGCAATTCTCGTATTTGCTAAAGGAAACAGCTCTAAGACTTGAGAATTATGCAGGTGGTGCCTTCAGAAGACGGTAGGGAATTTGACCTTGGAAAGAGGAAAGGGAAGTGGATAAAGTGCTAAAACGACAGAGCTGGGGTTCAGGGTGGAAAGGGAAATGGAAGAGGAAATCAGCAACAAAGAAATTGTTAGTGCTCCAAGGAAGAGAAAGCACGGGTATCCTTTTAATAATGATTTAATTTTTGTGATCATCTCAACTCGTACATTCAAACTATATGACAATGAAATGAAAAACTCGCGTTTTAGAACAGACAGCATTAAATTTCCTTTTTGCTTCTCAAAGATAGTGCTTGAAACAGTAAAACTATCATATTCAACAAATATGCTTTAATATAATGAGACATTGATGCTAAATGGAGTCTTATAAAAAGATGAAGCTACAAAAAGCATTTAAACAGCATAAAAATTGCATCATGACAGCAAAATCCTAATAGTTGAAGGACTAGCAGGTCTTTATCATAATTTTTTTTAAGAGTTCTATTGATGCAATGTTTGCAAATCACTGGAGCCTAAGGAAAATAATGTAAATGGTTCATTATTTAGCTTATTGAACTTTCCTGCAGTTAGGTTGACGGATGATGCCAATGTTTCCCAATCACCAAAGTACCATTTTAAAAGCATTTTTTATTGAATAAAGTGCTTTGAATATTGCACCCTGGAGCTTTATTTAGGGAAATGGTTCAATTGATGTTTTCTGTTTAACCTCAGCACTGACCTATCACAACATATTTGGTTAATAAGCAACATTATCATTTAATAGACTTAACCAGTTTTATGCATTGTATTTTCTCAACGTTACAACTCTGTTCTCTTACATTTTGTTTATGGATCTGGCTGGATTGCAGTCTTTTGGAAGAAGATGTTATTTGCAGAGTTGTCTGTTGCATTATATAATATTGCATGATACCACCATGGCATATAAAGAGCAGAGAACAATGTGTAAGTATAAACTATTCTTCCATGTAGGAAAGAAGCAGTTCAGTAATGAGTAGACACACTATACACTTAATGAATTGACCCAAGGAATTCACTGGAAATTCTTCACATCTGTGTGTGTCTGTGCATCCATATACAGATAAAATACAACCATAACAAGGTATGCACGTTTAGAAATAGGTACATTCATCATAAAATATGTAGAGTAACCAGAGATAAGTAACTGATTTTGTATTCATAATGTGAACCCTACTTATGCCAGGCTCTTTGTTTCTTATCATAAGTGATCAATATTTCATTTTCTCTGAAAGAGTGGAAAGTTTCATTTGTCTGTCACTTGTCCTCTACAGATGCAGCATAGCAAACAATAAGCATTCATTGAGAACTCGCTGCAAAAAATGAAATGGCCATCATAGGTGTGAGCTCAGCTCATCTGTAGAAAGCCAGCTACCTTAATGCAATGAACAATCATAAAAGGATATAAGCTAAGTAGGTAAAGCAATGGAGTTCAGAGGTCACAGACCCCGCAATTCAGGGGCATGCTATGAACAGGAGCCCTTGAGGACCTTTGCTCCCCTTGGTCAGAGAAGATTGATCGGTCACAATTTTTAATGACTGCTTACTCTCATAAACCAGCTATTTATCGGTTGGGCTTTGTCCGGCACCGTTACTTTCTCAAGCATTTATAATTCCAGGATTTTGAATATTTAAATACTACCTTAAATCGTGGTCAGTTATTTAATTCCAATGTTTCTGTCCAGAAACAACAGAGTTGCTAAAATTAATTACAAGGATACAAAGCCAATCATTTAAAAACAGACAGGGAAATGATATGCCCTTAGTGAAGCAGCTTTTGTGTTTACAAAAGTGAAGCTGTAATGTATGAGACATGTTGTATTGTTTAATTCATTTTATTGTGTGTGCTTATTGAAGCAGGACTAATTGTGTTGTTTTGTCAATGTATTGTGAAAAGCAAATCACTCAGTAGCATAAAACCATCACTTTCGTGACCTTTGAGACCCACAAAGAATAACTACTCCATAGCTTGTCTTGAATATTGATCGGCAGGTTTTTCACATGATCAAGCTGTATTTTTAAGTTAATAATTTTATTTTAATCATGAAGTTTCTCGATGAGAGGTGGTGGGCTGCAAATGTTATCAGATCTTTGCTTCTAAATATAAACAATCCAGTGCTGATTGGTAACACACGTGAGCTGCTCTTGACCAAGCCAAACAAACTGTTGGGAGCACTCAGGCGATGGGAGAGAAGAAATCTCACTGCTTCTTCCCTCTTTCCAAACCAAGAGCCTTAACTTCAAAATACCACACACAGAACCTTTGCATTCTTTACACAGCGACCTGATTTTGAAAGTAGATTCTACTGTCTAAAGTGAAGATGCTCTTAAATGCTCTGAAGGGAATGAAGGTTGGTTACATGAGAATTCTTCTAAGCAGCAAAACTCGTTGACAAAATTTCCATCTCTAGTCCTTCGTTCTCACCCTACAGATCGCTCCCTGATGTATGCCAAAGCCGTCAAAGCTTTTATTTACGTGGGTCATTTTTCAGTTTAAGTGGTCGGGTTCATAGCATGGCTCCAGAAGAGCTGTCAGCACGACTTGGGCAAACTCCCAAACTGCTGGAGGGATTGGAGAAGAGCTGCCAACAGCAGGCACGAGGCACTGGATCTTTCCCGTAAACTGATGTTAGCTCAGAAGGGAGCACTGTGTGTTGAGAGTGAAAATCAGTTGGTCATAAAGTGTTTGAGCAACACTTTGTAAATATTGAGCAGTTAGCTGTTTCTGCCTGGGAGCAGCCATGGCAGGCTGGCGAGCCAGGAGCTGAGGTGATAGCCAGGCTGCTAGAGGCAGTGGCCTCAGTGATGAGCTCTACAGCCCCACGATGTCCAAGCAAGGTGAGAAGAGCTTTTCCCGTGCTGGAAACCACAGACAGTCAAGAGTAGAGGTTGTTGTACAAGTCTGTGGTGATGAGGCACATCTGAATTCAAGCCATGAAATCAAATCATTGTCAGGATCAGGACCCGAGACAGTAACCAACATTAGCCACAGTTTGATGATTGCAAGGAAAATGGTGGCAATGAGGTAGGTCCTAAGCAAGGTGGTCACATTGGCCTGTCAGGCCAGTGGAGGATGTGGCCAAATGTGGGCATGGCCTGCAACGTGACTGCAATGAAGCTATCCTAGGACCAAGCGGGAGAGCCAAGTGAAAGAGGGAGGGCAGCCCCAGGGGAAGCTTCTTCAAGCTGTTTCTTCATCAGCTCTTAACAGTGAGCTGGCCCTGAATGCAGCTGGTTAAACTCCTGGGAAGGAGAGCGCACTCAGAGCCTTGACAGATTCTAAACCCTATTTAGACTGGGTTGGTTGTTTTTTTCACAGAAATATATTGCTGTTCTGTCTTGGTTGATAAAAGGTTATGTTGGAGCCAGGTAAGTATCCAATCTCCGTTTCAATTTACCCAAGCTAAGAGTGAGGTGGGTTGTTGGGGGATTTTTTTCACTTCTGCTTTCACTCTCAAAATACTGCATTATAAAAAATAAAATTAGTGGATCAGGTTTCTAAGATCAGCTAAATTCCAAACAGTCCAGAATTCAAAGGGAGCAGTAGTAGTATGATGGTTTGTTTGTTCCAGTCCTGATTGATGTAGCATCTCAAGCAAGCAAGGATAGCCTTAGGGCATTTTTTTGGTCTTCTGCCAGGCAATAACAGCCTCTTAGGATTGATCCAGTAACTGAGGGTCTTCAGGATTCAGCAGGGTGCGTCAAACACCTCACTTTGTGGATTTATAACCCTCTGTGCCTAAAGGCAAGGGGAGTTTCATTTTTTCGTGTTGACTGTATCAGGTTTTCTTTAACTTCCCAAGATGACAAGTAACAGGAGGTAGTTACGTTGTCCACAGAGCAATGGAGCTCGGTGGTGCAATTCCCCAAACTGAAAATCAGTCAGGCAGCTGGGTGATAAGTGATATTTCCTCTTGGTCCAGAGGAAGCTACAGAAGATGTTAATCTGAGAGGGAATGAGAATGCCCTTCCTTGTGCAAGTTATTCACCCTCGGAGAGAAATGTCAGGAGAATTCAGAGATGGGCTTTAGGTTGGGCTGTGTAAGGAACACTCCTGTACCTAATGATTGAATGGCCTAAAGCTGTGTAACACCACTCCAGTGAGTAGCAGACTCCTGCTATTTGGTAGGGCAAGGAGGTTCTTAACCCTTTCATCCTCAGAGTTAAAAGTAAATAAAGATCTGGCTGTTCCTTTAAATGTTTTCTATGCATAATCTGTTTCATTTTACTTGCTGGCCTTAATTTTGACTATTGACTCATGTGCTTCAATATTTGTAGCATTTTCTGCCATAGGTGATTAAATGGGAGTCATAGGCTAATAGAACTTACTGTAGAAGAGATTTTTGCTTAAAGAAAAATAAATATTATCACCAGAGTTGAAAATAATAATTTAGAATGTAATTGGTTTATGATAAAATGAAATATACCAAGGATTTTGTGGCCTGTCAGTTTACATGTTCTCTAAACTTTTTCAAAATTGGTCATTAGTATTTATTTTAGGTTAAAATCAATATAACATTCTAATTAATTATGCAGTTCTGAATCCACAACAAAAATAATGGGGTTGGATCTTTTTCTGTGTTTGATATAGAGTTGGTGAACTTTTTATCTCTCATGAAGGTTTACAAACCTTAACTATTAGTTTTCCTTACTTCACTAGACTTAGCTTTTATGACTGATAAAATAGGTAACTGCATCATTGTCACTTAACCTTGCTTACTGTGTGGAACTTTCTCAAAACTACCCAAGATATTTATGAGGTGCTTGTTTTGGTTTAGTCCCATACGTCAGTGCTTCTAAACAAACGGGGCGATTAAGTCCCCAGGACAGGGAATGAGCGTACAGAGCTGCCCTGGTCTGTGACAACAGTGCTGCTGAAGTTGCCCCTCTTCATGCCTCTCTCCAGACATACATGTTTCTCAGCCCACTGAGTTAGCCACACCGTCCTGCTCGGAGAAGCCACTTCACCTCCTGCTGTAGGTTACAGTGTGGGTCACGCTGTTACTGCTTGAATTGAGAGAGGTTCCTTATGTGAGGTCTCGGAATTAGACTTGGAATGGAAATCTGTGCTGTGGTAATTGAAGAGTTTGGTGTTTGGAGCTGTGAACTATGGAAGCTTTGAGGGTTGGGTGGCCTCTAGTGGAGAGACACTGCTGACAGAGGCCATCAAAGCCCAGCGGTGGGCATGTGGTAAATAGAAACAGCTGAAAGATTTTTGGGTAAGAAACGCTAAACAAGAGGCATTCTCGATAGCTTTTGTCAGATCTGTTGCGTTTCTGTTTCACAAAGCAGGTATTTGCTATTTTCATGCCTAATTTGGAAGTTGCTACTTTGACCTGGTCGCACAAGAGGTGGGTGGCTGTCTTCACCCTTCGCATCACTTCCGAGGAGGAAGACGACTAGTAAGCTAGAAACCACAGGAGCTCTCTAGGACTCCACCTACATTACCCATCCTGGGAACACCACGCGGTCAGTGGGTTCAGGTGCACACTTGGTGTCTCAGCAGCAGGAGGACCCTTATCTACCAGTGTGCTCCTGCCTCCCAGGCAGCCAGCTTCCAGGGCAGGGCAGCTTGCTGTTGTGGTTCAACCCCAGCCAGCGACTGAGCACCACCCAGCTGCTTGCTCACTCATCTCTCCTCCCAGTTGGATGGAGAGGAGAATAGGAAACAAAGAAGGAAAACTTACGTGTTAAGAACAGGTTAATAAATAAAATAATATATTATAATGGCAATAATAATATTAAAATATAGTAATAATAGTGATGAAAAGGAATATAACAAAAAACAGGAGAGAAAGAGAACTCCAGCAAAGACAAGCGGTTCACAGTGCAGTTGTTCACCACCCTGACTGGTGCCTGAGCAGCAATCCACCCCCTCCCCAGTTTATGTACTGAGCCTTACACCCTATGGCGTAGAGCATCCCTTTGGCTTGTTCAGGTACAGCTGTCCTGGACACGCTCCCTCCCAGCTTCTTGTGCAGCTGCTGGCCGGCAGGGCCTGGGAAACTGCAAAGTCCTTAACTTAGGATAAGAGCTACTTGGCAACAACTAAAATATCAGGGTGTTACCGGCATTATTCTCACAGTAAATCCACAGCACAGCTCTGTACCAGCTGCTAGGAAGAAAATTGACTCTGTCCCACCTGAAACTAGGACACTTGGTGCTAAGCTAGACAAAAATCCACAGAAGGTTCAAATAATTCCCTAATCTGGATTCAGGAAACTTGACACATTTCATCTCTGTGGGTTAGGAAGTTAATGGTTATCAGCAAAGAAATCCCATCGTTAGAATGGATTTATTTCTTTTAAGCAATCTGGCAGCATCACCAGCAAAGGCTTTTGTGCTTGTCCTTGGCTTTTTGCTTTCTTTATCTGACTTCACCCAAGATGTCAGGCTCTGTAAAAGCCACAGCTGCTGCATTTACCTGGCTTTCTGTGGGTTCTTGATGTACACACAATGGTGCAAGACCATTTTAATGTAAGGGTTCAGAAATGTTTGGAAGTGACAAGAATATGCTCGTGGAGGGGAAACCTCATGGAGAGAGGCTTGGTTAAGAATCCCTTTTCTGAACTGTGTATAACCAAGCCATTCAGTGTATATTTATTTGTTAAGATTTATAATTTAGATTTTCATTGCACTTGTGAAATAGACTTTTTTTTTCTAATGTGTATATATATATTTCTAATATGTATATAATGT
>WTSP01005665.1:10800-32258 GCA_025331215.1 Actenoides lindsayi | reverse complement strand
GACATTCAATTATTACGACGCTGAGGAATTTATTTTTTGGGACTGCATTTATATAGTACAATGCATAAGGGGAATTCTTCACCCCCCCCCCCCCCCCCCCCCCAAACCAGATATGGGAAGGGACAGAGTGCAGCTAGCAGATTTGCTGTTAGGCCACAAAATGTGGCATTAAAATAATTACTTTGTCATGACAACTGTTTTTCTGCCTTTATTTTCGGGTAATGAAAGGACTCGGAGAAATTGGTTTTCGTTCGGTATTTGATTTGGGATCTAAAATTACACACATTCGATTTCTAGTTGTTTGATTACAAGGGAAAACATTCATCTGTATCAAGGAAAAGTTTCTTTCAGAATGTTTAAACTGAATGTATACTTAGGGTAATTTTCTGACCAAAGGAACTGAGACTTAATATGTATTTTCTTTCATTCCCTGAAAATCTAAACCAGAAGTGAGTTCTGCACCAAACTAATTGCTGGGGACAGATATTTTAGTGAAACTAACTTACCCTAAATCTGAAAGCAATTAGAGAATCTGAACTGGTACAAATAATTTCTGGGTACCGAAGCGTGTATCAGGAGGGTAAACCAGATGAATGTACAATGATTTGCCAAGACCCCTAACCCCATTTCCACAAAGAGGCCCCTGATTATCTCAAGCTACTTCTCTCTCTGTCAGGAAATGAGAACAGAGACTGAACACAGTCAGGATTTGTGGGAAATAACCAATAATACCAAAGGCTGACATTCAATTACTACATTATGCTCAATCACTACATACATTTTTAGGTGTTCAAAACTTACACTGACTTTGTTGTGGGTTTGAACTGTAAGCAGATCTAGACTTGGCCCTTACCGTGTGCTTCAGATACTTCACGAATATTTCCGTAATACTGAATGGTTTGTTTTATACTTGTATTTCTTCATTAATCAAAAAAGGCTCTCTGACAGAGAACATTTTGCCTTCCTATATTTAGGGTTTTGAAAAATACAGACCAGATTTTTGTATTATGAAAGTTCTGCAAGAAGCAGAAAGCACTGAAAAAATAATATTTTCAAGGTACTGGTACTAGCTAAGGCATCAGTTGTCAAAAGTATAATATTCAGGTACTTGCACAAAAGTGTTTTCCATTCATCCATTTTATTTCCCTGTCTTTAATTTCCACTGCCTAATTTCTTCACTTAAATCACACATTGTAGCCCTTCTATTTAGCCTTCTGCCAAAATGAAAGTCAGCTCTTCTGTCCTTCATTCCCTTACTTCTCCTTCTGCTCTTAATTTACTAGAATCGATCTGCAAAATCAGATGTGTCTTCACAGCTTAAAAAACCCCCTCTTTTCTTTTACCTGACTTCTTGTTCCCTCTCTCTCTTTGTACCAAATTCAGTAAACTTTTTTCCTCTTTTTTCTCTCGCCAAGTTCTTTAGGCTGCTTTTGTGTAACTTTAATATCAATCTCAATTCTCCATGCTGCCAGATTTTCTGAAAACAGAGACACAGCCTTATTTGTTTTGCCTAAACTGGTTAACAACTGTGGTCTACTCACACTGGCTTGAGGGAGGGAATTATTAACTTTATTGATGGGAAAGGACATATTTTTTCACTGGCTGCTTTTTGGCAGCTGCAAAGGTAAGCATGCAGTGGGTTTTTCCAGTCAGGAGTTCTTGGTGAGGTCTCACATTGAGTTGTGCATTTTAAGAGTTTTATCCGAAGAATTCACACAAGCTATAGAGAAGTTCCCCAACTCCCTCCAACCTCTCTTCAGAGTCTCTACCGAAGATTTTACTTGTGTTCATATGAAAATGTTGTCTCTACCCCTCCTTCCTAATCACATATGAAGTATGTTGACTTGAAGTTCATCAGACACCTGGCCTGTCTGATGGCACTTGGATCTCCTTCACTGGAAACTGCTGACTTTTTCAGCTGGGTTGTGTGAAGTTTGATGCCAGTTGGCATGCTAAGCCCCACACTGTATGCTTAGATATTTTCTGCTCTACCAACTTCCCAGAGCCATGGGATTGTAGAAACAGCATCCCATTAAACACAGGTCTGAGGATCTGGAATACTTCAGGAGTGCAATGGCACTTTTTTGTTGTGTACATCCTCATTCATTATCTTCCCATGTCAGAAGAACCTGAGCAACATTCCCCCATATCTGTACCAGTTGTTATATTCAGTTCAGTTCATTCTTGTGCCTCTTTGAAAGATTCAATGTGCAGTAGAGTTTTACATTGAGAAGAAACAACACACAGGAGTGGCAGAGATGAGGATTTTGACAGCTCTCTGAGAAACTAGGGTTTTTTGCCCCAAGGAAGGTACAAGATGGTTTTGTTGTCCAGGAGACACTCAAGCTTATAATCTTTTTCCCCTCTCCCATTCTGGCAGCAGAGATGCCTTTACCTATGGGGATTTATCTCACCACAAATAGAAACAAAACATTGAGTTCAGGGACATCTTCACATAAAGAAGTGTTGGCTTCTTTAATCTTACAGCAATAGTGAAAGCTCATCAAACTGTAAATGTGATTTTTGTGAAGACAACATTATTGAATGCCTGGCAAAGTAATTACTCCTACATAGAGAAAAATAAGTTCTTTATTTCTAATCACTTGAGAGGAATTCACCAAACTCAGCTGTATGCCAAAAATGTGGTTGAAAGTGGGCTGATTTTTAATCAGAACTTAGCTGTTCTTGGGCACACTGCAACTAAAAGAAAGAGAACTCATAAAAAACAACACAGATCCAATTCTCAGTCTCTTAACATAAAATGCAATGGGTCTTTTTCCCAATGAACTCCTGCAGAATCGGATACAATTTAAAATTATGAGTGCTAGACACTTTACAAACTGCTGTGAAGGCAAAATGAGGTTATATTAAGAACAGGTATGCTACTTCCTGCATGGATATGATTTTAAATGGTTGGTGAATGCCTGCAAAATTCCTTCTGTAACTAAGGGCCTTATTAGAAATGCCACATTTAAAAGTTGATGGATGGCATATACAGATTTGCTTTTCTTAATCACTTTCTTTGGACATCTTCCAAATGGATACCCAGATGACTACAGGCTGACCTGGAGTATGCTCTGCAGGGGCACCCAAAGTATTCAAAATTCAGGAAAGTAGTTAAAAATATTCACTGAAAATACCAGGAACTCCACTGCAAGACTTGCCTCTGCCTGGGAATCCAAAGACTCTCTCTGTGCCGATTCTATGCAAGTTGGTTTTTACAACCACGGAGGATTTTGGAAGGCAAACAAGGCTGCAGAGCAGATGTTTTATGCAGGAGGCTGCCCTGGCCAGCCCCTGCTCTCCTGTGCCAGAAAAATCAGCAGAAATTCATGTTGTGCTGTGAGCAACGTTTACATGTCACTGTGTCATCTAGTTCCCAGAAGAGGAGAGTGTTACATGATGGTGAAATAAGCAGAGAATACTGTGAATAGTGGCTAGACCATATGGTGAAGGGAGTGGTTCTGTGTTAAAAAATCAAAACAACAGGGCAGGGAAGATCAATATGGGAAAGTGATGTAGAATTTAACAGTTGTTTAAGCCAAGAGAGATTTTCAGAGATTCATTACCAAATGACTCAGAACACACATGGGCCAGATCCTCCTCTTTTATAAATCAACATAATCTTATTAATCTTAGCACATCCATTCGATTTCACCTGCTGATGATCTGTTTTGTAAAATTTCACCAGGAAGGGAGTGTGTGGTAATTTTTAACTAGCCTATAGAGCTCCACAACAAGAGTATAACTGATCTGTTGTATTCCGTAGGCAGTTGTTTAAGTCACTACAAAAATTATTTGCTATTGAACTCTATCGGATTTTCCATAGAGGGGAAACATACATTCTTCACACATTGGGTGCTGGTGATCTCACATTAGTCTCTTCTAGTTAGAGTCACTGAGATATAAATTAATCAGAAACTGTAGAAAGAACATCTGAAGAGAGTTCTCAGGTTTTCTTTTTCATCAATTTTATTATGGGAGAAGACATTATGCTCCTCAGTTCCTTCATGGTGGTTTAGTTTCAAGTGTTATGCTCAACATTTTTAGTTCCCTATTTCAGAAATCCCCCCTTTAGTTTTTCCAGCGTTGTGCTTAGATGTTGCATCCTTTTTGAGTACAGTGAGGATCTGAACAGAATAAAATATGTCCCTCAGCTGCTCTTTCTCTTTATATGATTGAGGTTTGACACTAACTACTGAATTGTTTGGACAGCAAGTGAAGATGCGTAGGGAGACTCTCTGAAAACATACAAAATGTGTTTTGGTTGGAAAGTTAAGTCAAATTCATACAATTTTCTTGGGGCAAATCCTCTGTTCTCATCAGGAGTTCATAAAATCAGAGGCTTGATCAAGAACTTAAGGAAAACAGTGAGATGAGAGATTTATTTTGCCTTTGCCTGTGCTCTTGCAGTGGATAAATATGGTAAAATGTGAACCATTGCAGTGGCTCCTAAAAAAGCAATGAACAATTCAGATCTAGATGGGGGAACTAAGTGTAAAATCATTGTCATTGAAAAGACAGCACTGAAAGAATTCAATATTATAATAAAAATGTTTTAAATACAATTACAGCATCAAACTGAGAGCAAATCCAATTTAAAATAATAAGAAGTGGTTAGTTTAATAAGTCAAAATCATTGCTTTCAGTGTCCCTTCAGCTGAACTCAGCCCTTAGGAACACTCAGTAAGTGGAATTGCCAGACAATACATTATTACCAAAGAGAAACCTTTAATGGCTTCAGTATTTGAAATAGAGTCTTTATTCCATCCTCCTCCCCAACACACGTGGTTTAATTCATAATATTACATCTTATCCAGCTGACTTTTTTTTTGTCTTCTTCTTTCTATACCATCAAATTGATAGCAGTGGAAATAGAGGGAAAACAGAAAGAAGTGATGTGGAAAGGAGAAAGGAAGAAAGAGGACCAAAGAGAGAGGAAAGCAGTCTTTATATGGAACAAGACTAGTGAGATACAGTAAAGCAATATAGGAAAAAAGGGATTAGTTAAACCTTGACAAATGAGCATCTGATGGTAAATGATAGCTTAGTCAAGTTTTATCTTTCAATCCTGCAAGATTACTGAATTAAAACAACTGGAAAGGAGAGGCAGAGTTGCTCTATGTTTACACTTGCTTTTAAACAATATGAATATTTTTACATACTAATAGAGAAATTAATGTCAAACACATTATGACCTGCTAAGATACAGAAGAGTGACTGAAAATGTGTTGAAAGACGTGACAAAGTATTTGGGAAGAAAAGAGAGTGTCCTGCTTTTGGCAAAGCAGTTTTCATCAGTGTCAGTCACCTTCCCACACAGCTCAATGAGCTATTTGGACTCGATTTTATGTGGAAAAAGTGACACAGGATAGCCAGGAAATAACAATGCTCGGGGACATGAATTGGATGGTGGATCAGTCTAGAAAGGCATTGGGGCTACCAGAGGTCATCATCCCCAGGTGGGCTGGCTAGAGTTCTGCTCCTCTTGGCTCACACCTGTGAGCAAGATGAAAACAGGAGGTTAGTGGAAACTCATCTTTCCTATCCTCCCTGTGCACCTGCCCCTACCAAGGGGGAGTCAATGTCCTTGTTGTCTCACAGGGCAGAGCAGAAAATCATTCCTCTCCAAGGGAGAATGTGGGATAAGTTGCCAGTTTGTAGCACAGCGTAGCTTTTATGGGATACAGTGAGGAGCTGGCATTGGGGATTTGACTGTTTTGTTTTGGTTTTTTTCTGTGGTTTCTGAGTATACTTGCCTAGCAAAGATGCTATTTAGGTGAAGGAGCTGAAATGTATATTTTCCTTTGTCTGCTTGTCTGTAATTCTTTTTCTAAGAGAAAAACTGGCAGGATGATGGTTCTAGCTCTGGTTCAATTAACGGGTGCAGAAAGCTCTCATTTTGCATTTCCTTATATTACATTAGGCAAGGAATATAATACCAAAGATGCAAATTCAGTACTCTAGATTTTTCCAGATAACTATCTGTAGCCTGTCAATGCTACTTGCATTTAAAAGGTTTTATTCCACAAGAAGTTGCACTGAAGCTAGTACAAATAACTGTGGCGTTAGATGTTTCTTACTTTGTGCAGAGGTGATAGCTTCTGGCCCATCTGATGATGATGACAACGGCATTACTGCCAGGTACAACCCCTCCCTCTAGGCTGGCTGTAGTCTGGAGTTTTCTGGTGATTATAAGAGCCAAAAAGCATTTGCTAATGAAGCCTGCACTATTACCGTGGAATGAGGGAAGGGGAGCAGAGACTTCCTGTGTTTGC
Organism: Actenoides lindsayi; assembly: GCA_025331215.1. NCBI lineage: Eukaryota > Metazoa > Chordata > Aves > Coraciiformes > Alcedinidae > Actenoides > Actenoides lindsayi. Next base: position 25,980 of record WTSP01005665.1, on the reverse strand, counting down.
TCATTCCTGGCAATCATTAGCTAGCCTGTGCTCCTGGGTGTGACTGTGCCAGGTACATCACAGCCTAGGCATTCCAGTGCTGCCTAAGTGAGTTTCAGTCTCTCCAATGCACCTGATTACTAGTGCAGCAAAGTTGTGATTAAGTGAGTGAAAGCTGTTTAGAAGATTTGTCACTGATCCAATAGAAAGGGCAAGGCAACATACAGAAACTGACTGCTAGGAAGCCTGTTTGACTTGCCATGAAAGGAGGGTTTCCATTGCTTGGGGAGACATTGGATTTCTGAGTCAGACCATTGTACCAAATATACTGTATTACTTACCATTACATGTCTGAAAGTTTAGTAGATAAAGAAGGATACCTCATATGTGCAGAAGTGGCAAGACTATGTATAAAGAAGAAATGTGAAGGAAAACATCAGCTTGTATGAAATGAACCACAGGTGTCCTTATTTAAGTGCCATCAGTGATGAAAAGCCCAGTAGCTTGAAAAGAAAATCACGTATTATTGCCCAGGGTATCATTTATAGTAATATTCGTGGTGACTAGCTCTTTATTTGGTCTGTCCTGAAGACAACATTATTCCTCACTTTTGGCAGAGACTTCCTGTGGATGTTGCTTGGATTGTACATTCAGCCCTATGTGGAATATGCATTAGTGTTCACAGAAAATCAGCAGAAAACATACGTGCTTTTTAATATCTACTTACTATGTCAAAGACACAAATAAAACTTGATTTAAGAGCATTAAGTTTTTGCTTGGACTTGTATTCTGTTGAAATCATTAATTTGGGTGTTCAGCTGAATAAAAAACAAAGTAGATTTATAAATGAGGTATGTTTAATGTGGGCTAAAGTGCTTGGGGTACAGAAGTGGCCTTACAGAAGTCTTTGGCAGTTTTGTCACTGACTTTCATGGGACCAGAACATCATCCAAAATGCAAAAGCCATGACATTAACTTGTTTGTAACCATGCCTCCTAACTCTGTGAAAACAGAAAATTATAAAGGCCATAACTGTAAAACAAAAGAAAAGAAAATAAAACTGGCATTAAACTGGAAAGTCTGGCTCAATTCTTGCTCTCACTACAGTCAATGGCAAAACTGTAGCTGACATCAGCATGGTGAGACAATGATTTTTAAGTCCAAATCCAGATTTTGCCATGGGCTTTGTGCATGTCAGATAAAACACATACAAACCACCTTTTCTCACAGTCTACTTTACGCTAATGAAGTGAATATCCCATTCATGCCTCTTGGAAACTAGTTTCACAGTGACTCTACCTGTATTATTTGTTCTCAGAGCAGTGTCTGACAGCAAGAGATAGGAGGTTTTGGTTGGGTTATTTGTTTGGTGGGTTTTTTTTGTTGTTATTGTTTTCTTTGTTTTTGTTGTTGCTTTGTTATTTTGGGGGGGTTTTGTGTGTTTTTTTTTATTTTGATTGTGTTCTTGTTAGTTGTTTGCGTTTGGTTTTTTTGTTGTTTTTTTTTTCTGTTTGTTTTTTGCTTGCTTGCTCTTTGTTTTTGGTTTCGTTTTGTTTGTTTGTTTGTTTGTTGTTTTTTTTTTAATGGCATTTATGTTGTACTTTTTTTTTTGGTTTGGCCTGTCTAGAATTTTAAAAAGATTAGACAAGACTACTGCAAAAAACACTTCTTTAAGTTATCCTTAACTTTTCCAGCAGAGTTATAAAACCTTAGTAGGGGGCTTATGATGAAAACTCAACAGTTACCTTAATGATGGTGGCAGATTATAATATGCAGGTTGCTAAAATGTCTAGTTAATGAATGTCGGTAGGATTAGAAAATGATGAGGGCACTTCTTAAGGTCTCCATGATGTGATAAATTTCTATGACTAATAACAATGAAAGGTGTGCAGGAATCTATGGACTCTGCCTCTTTTCTCTATAAATCGGCACTGTCTCTTATTAATATCAATCTCTCAGTGCTTATTCCACTCACTTCATACATGCTAATGAGGATGAGGTTCTGAAGCTGGTGGTTGGGATCATTTATTCAACGGTGGGAAAAATAACATCAGAATTCAGACCCCCTGCTGACTTTGCACACTGTTGTGCTAGATTTATACTGGCCTACTAATAAGTAACTGAATACATTAAATGAGGTGCTTGTCACTGCAAGGGTTACAAGGGACTCCTTGTTTTTCTTCCTGGTGTATTCTTTGGTGAAGAGATTAAGGGAGATGGGCCCATTATGTAAGTCTCTCCTCTTCACATTTCATCCACCAGTTCAAAGCCCCTCTTTTCCAAACAGAAACTATGCGAAACCTCTCATCAATCATTAAAAGTCCCAGCAGTTACAAACTCACTGATTTTGATGTGAAGTGCAACAGTCCTTCCTTTTTTTCACAGAAGAAAGTGAATCACACTATGCTTAGAGGTTCAAACTCTGCATTGCACAGTGTGCATGATTAGTAAAGAGAGAAAATACAGGGCATTCAGCAGCCAAAGAAATGCCCCTTTACAGCTCTGCTTTGGAAGGACATACAATGGAACAAGCAAGCTGGATATTCCAGTGCTGCATATGTGGCTGCAAAAAAACCTGGGGGAGTTCTGTAGGTCCACATTTAATTTTGAACTGATAGACTCAGTTTTTCAGTCTTCTAGATCTGGGATGAGAAAACAGTATGCACTGTGCTGCCAGACAAATGACTCATGTTAAAATGTAAAATACAACACTATTACCACACTTTGTGGCAAATGCCCTGTGTCCATGTGTATAAGTTTGGTAGGGAAGCATCAAAATAAGTACTGTTTGGCAACTGGCAATAAATGACTACTTTTAAAAATCTGTGAGTGCTGTATTTACTCTGTCCACCCATTGTTAGAAGACAGGAAAAATGCGTTGGCTACTTAGATCATCAGTCTGATCCCTTCTGTGAATGAGTTTACAGCATGACATGGGAAACTCAGTTAGCCTTATTAGCTCAGCATGTGTAACTCCATAGATAATTAAGTAAGGGTGGCCACCTCTTTGAAATAACCCAGCTGCACTATTTGGCTGTACACAAGAGTGGGAGATGCTTTTAACATGTTTTGAAATCAAACTGATGGAAAGAAGAAAGCTACTTCAAGAACAGGTAACATATTGGATGCAGGTTTGTGTAAATGGGGCTGCAATGTAACCATTGTATCCAAACTGGCTAAACAATTAGCTTTTTTTTTTTTGACGAGTTAAAGAGAGAGTTCCAGTACACAGTTAATTGCTCTGAAATTATGTGACTGGAAGATCAGGACCAAATGAATTCAGTTGTGAATGAGGAAATAATTAAAAAAAGAGATTAAATACAGTCTATTCCTTATTTGTATTGTGTTTGTATTGTGTGTAGCAGTATATACAACTTTGTAAGAAATTTTATTATATGTTCCAGCTGGGTTTGCACTATGCATTACACCCTCTGAAAAAAAGTCAAAAATAAACAATTTTCTGTAATCTTTGAGTGGCTTTTTTTTTTTTCCTTGTTACTGAAGTTTCTCTAACCAGTGTTAGAAAAGCAATACTATGAAGTTCTCTGCAGATAATGAGAATAGGTGAAGGTTCTTCTTTGTATATCATGAAGGAGACCTCAGAAAATTTACTTTTCGTTTGTCCATGCTTGTTGCTTGCTACACTTCCTTCCACCTGACAGCTCTATTTGGTGACCTGTTTTGTGAATGGAGCTACTCTTCCTTTGAAGTTGTGATTTGCCTTGGAAGAACTACCTAAGAAACACTCTTTTATTGTTAGGCCTTGAAGCAGGGTGGGGGTTGTTAGTCATCTCTGAGTGTGTGGGTAAATCACAAAGAGTATCTTTTACCTTAGGAATTCAATTTTACATTATAACTTTTTTTCTTGAGAGGTGATGCTCTTGCAGACATTTTCTTGTTTATGGAACCAAACATTCCAACAACAGCACTAAATATGATTTATTTATAGCATATAGCATGTCAAATGCTAGCATGTATAAATACTATTAAGTAAAACAACATTTGGAAGAATTAGTTGAAATATAGAAAACAGTCAAAATCATTTTGCTATACTGATAGAGAGTTTTTTACATAAGGTAGATATTTCACTGAGCTTAACTCCCTTATCTCACTTCCAAGTTTCTTTTATATTGCTGCCTCCTAGAATCACAGGTTTTATGTGTGTTTAACTATACAGAGGAGGTTTTTGGTAATAAAGGACTTTTCAAAACTATGACCTCTTTGTTCTGTCTCCAGTAGCTGTAGAACAAAGTTTTTATAATGCATCAGTTATATGCCCAAGAGAAAAGAAATTAAAAAACCTCAAAAAATCTCTGTTACTTAAAGTATGTGTAGTGACTATGGAAGTAGAGCCTTAGTATCCCTTAGTTCAGCAATACTTTATTTGCAATCAAAAGACTTGTTTGTCCTACGCACTCCTAGGAGTATCTAGGAGTGCTTCTCCAAAGTGTGGGGCAGAAGGAAAGCAGTTAGCTATATGGATGATGAGGTGGAGGTGGAAATTGCTATGGTAAGTCTGTAAGAAGTTGTAGGAACTTGGATATCTTCTCTGCATAATATCCAGCACTGGGATGCAAATTTCCCTGGGTTCATTTTCCAGCATTGAGAGTCTAAAATTATGGCAGATACTTAGTACTTAAGCTACTTCATACTCAAATGTATGATTCCTAGACTTTCGGACCACATCTAAAATGGCACCATTGCATGCTGAAAATCATAATCCATTCTCTGTTAAAAGATGATCCATTAAAATTACATATGTTATTGTTAATTGCACTTACAAATCTTCTACATCTGTGTATTATTTACCTTTTGGATTACAAATATAATGAGAAGAAAAAAACTTTATATTATTAGTGTCTCATGTTGGATAAATGCTCAGTTCTATATGTCTCCTATTTTATATATATTCACATATTGAGTGATATTCAGGAGTTGTCTTTTTGTCTGTGGCTGAGAGAAATTCTGAATGCTTTACAGTGTGACTGAATTAATCTGTTTATTCAAGCATTGCACAAAAGTCACTTTGCTGTTTAGGTCTCCTCCTTGGATGCTATTTTCAGCCCTTACAACATTCATACACCTTCTGGAAGTATGAGATAGGCAGCTCCTCTCCTGACCCTCGTCTTATTTCTCCTTTTTTTTTTAGGAAGCAGTAAGGTAAGAAGGCATCTGTAGTCATGATCACTAGGCCTTGTGGGAGGTTAGGTGTTTAATCTCCATGACATATGTCATCTCAAGCAGCCCTGGGAGCTGGGATGTTGGGCCTGTTCCTAACACTGGCAATTTGGATATAACTGCAAGGTAAGCAGGCTTGATGGACCTCCAGAAAATAATTTTTAACTGCAAAATAATTTTTAATAGCAAAACACTGTCAAAGTTTCAAAGGATATGTCAATATTTCTGCAGGAAACATCTGAAGAGTCTTGTAACTCAAACATTCCCATATAGCTCCAGAGACATTCACATCCCAGGTCTGCAATGTTTGGTTACACTTTTATTGTTTGATGTAGAACCTTAGATCTTCAATTAATACGTAATTCATTGTTCACTGAGACAATGGTAAGATCTACTCGGCATTTTGGCAGCTTGTGAAACTCAGATAAACTCTAACCTTTGCCAAATATAAAGGATGATGAAAGTGTAAGTTGCTTTTTCCAGCTGAATTAAAATAAGCTGTCACTGATTTTGTAGTCCTCAGTTTTGTGTAGGTTTTTTTTCTTTATTTTCTTTTTTTCTGCTTTACTGTGGTAACCTTCATTTGGCATTGCATGGCACCTATAGAATACACACTGCTAAATTAATAAATACAGCTGCAGGAGCATGCAGGAAGCCAGAGGTGTGAGTCTACTCTCAACCAATTTTCATCCATCAGATTCAAAGCAAAATACATGTTGCTAGATTTCTCTAGGCTGTCCCTGGAAATAGGTAAGGAATCCAATGCTACAACAATCTACCTTAAAATGCCTTTGAGTTCAATGACACAGGATTTCACTGAGGCTGTTAACTGGGAGCAGATTGAGATCTCATAATGCAGGTCTTTTCATGTGCATATCTCAGAGATATTGAAAAAGCCAACTACAAAAACTATATGAAAATCTATTTTCCTTTAAAATTATATGAAAATTATATTACTGTTTTCAGCAATTAAGATAAAAGTATAAAGTTATTCTTTATATGGGAGTCAGTAGAGAGCACAGAGGCAGAAGAAAACCCCATGAAACAGACCAAAAAACAACCCCCCCAAAAAACAACCCAAAGAGCTAAAATACAGTTGGGAGTTTTTGTTGTGTGTTCGATTTGACAGTTTATAACTGTATCTCAGGTCTGAGATCTACTTCTGTGTGAAGCAGGACAGCATATTTGTGGTTACTTTTCTCTCATTTTACCACACATGGGGGAAAAACAGAAGTTCCCATGATGTACTATTTTTAGTCACTCAGAAAGTCACAACAGTTCCACATTTCTCCTGCTTAGTACAAGATTTATTTCGCCTCTGAAATATTTTCAGGGAGAATAGGTGTGGAAGGCCATTATATGCCTGTTTAAACAGTGTTTTACCTGACTTAAACAGTTCAAGTGGTAGGGTTTTACCAGTCTGACATGTCCAGATTCAAATGTATTAAAGAGGGAATCACACAAACTGCTCCCTTAGCAGATTGAAAAGGGTGATAATCTAGGAGAGCTACAAAGCTGACCTCAGAGAGCTGAGGTGGCTACTGGTTGACCATGTTTTTAAAAGATCAAGTGATGAACCATGGTCATATGGGACTGTGAATCCAAAGGTTAACACAGTGTGTGTTACAACCTGGGTAAGCAGACCAGGAGGCTGAAGCATGAAGAGAGGAAAATGTTATGTGCTCTCCTTCAAGTTGAACAAAGTTTCCTTTAGTTGGGGGAGTTTTTAGTGGTGATATGTTGTCATTAGTGTTGCAGCAGCACCTTCATCCAATCCGGTAGTCTAGGGTGTGGTCTGATCAACAGCTCAGGTAAGGTTTGGGTTCAATTCTCTCTTTCTGAGGAGATTCAGTCCCAAGGAAGTGCTGCTGCCACTGTGCTACCAGAAGTGCAAGGCTGAATTACTCCAGACCTTGTTTATGACACTGGTTCCCTCCACGTGACCAATCTGAAGAGCTATCATACCGAGAAAGCCATGAGGCTGACAAGATATGAACAGGGAGATTGATCATCCTGGAATAAACTTTGGCATGTTGATAGAGGCAGTGTGCTGCAAGAGATGTCGGCTGAAATTCCCATCAGGGGTGCGAGAGAGCTGATATTGGGTAAGCACACACATTACTGGACCATGAGACGAAAAGGGGCATAGGGTAACATCGATATCTCTTCCTCATTTTTCTGAAGCATACTTTTAAGATTGCTTGCTATTTTATTTTTTTTTTATTATTTTTAAGTCAGAATGATTTAGCGAATTTGCAGCTAGTTTCAGGACCGCTAAGCCAGGTTTATGGCTTAAGTAGATAGGCTTGTAACTGATATCAAAAGAAAAAAATACATCTGGACATAGTTCTGCTATTGTCTAATTCCTGTTAACTAATCTCATTAGAAATCATGCTACCTGGAAATCAGTTTAGACATATAGCTTATACTGAGTTATTTCGTTACAGGTATATGAAGTCAAATGGAAGCATTTGTGGAAAAATATTTTAAGATTATTTTTACTCACAGTATGTGTGATCTTAAAGAAGTACTGGCAGGAAGAGAGCTGAAGTTTACACAATGTATCCATGATGAGAGGAGATTATATCATTTAAATCACTGGCCATTTAATTCTGTTCACCTTTCCTGTGTTGATTTGCTGCTTTAATTTCCTACATCTGATTTCTCCACTGATTTTAAATTATCTTCTCTTCAACTTAAAGAAAGACTAGATTGTCAGGATTTCAAGTGAGTTTGCTGACCAGAAGAATCCCTTAAGAGGCTCACAATAAATCCAGTGGAACAGTGCATTTTGTTTAAGCGCTTGTTGTTAAAGGTTGGAGTGTGCAGTAGACTTGAAAAGAGTTTGGAAGACTGATTCAAGTAGCAGCATTATTTTTCACACGAGTGCATCAAAAGTGAGTATAAAGGGTTATAAGAAAAAATTGCAACCATGGAAAACAATCGATTCATGTTCTCATCTCTTTTTAATTAACTTGACTTCTTTTTCATCTTTGTCATTTACACATAGCTAGTAAGGCATACCTTGGGTCCCACTGCTTTGACAAATAGAACAAGGAATCCTTTTATAACAGTGATTCTGCCTATATAATAATTATATCACTGAAACAGGAAAAAATCTATGAAGACTTGAACAACAAGGAAAATAATTCATGTAGAATAAACAAGAAGATATTCCTGGTTTACTGACATTAATGTATTTGACATCTTCTGAATAGCTTTTCCCTTTCTATTGTGTTGCAGTGGCTGAAGTTAGTCACTGAGCACCATCTTTTCAGCTTCCTCCTTAAGAAATCCTCATGATAAAGCTGTAAGACCTCTGGTATAAATCTTTACTTACAGAACTAGCACAAATCCATCCAGCATCAGACTTCCACTGATATGGATGATTTCTGGCACAAACCTGTGTACCCAAGAAACTGTAACTCTGTGCACAACACAACGCAGCACAGCACATTACTGCTGGGGTGATTGGAGGAGCTTAAGCTGTTGCTCTGGTGATTTAAATGATGGGGTTGCTTGTGGGAAAGGCTCAACATGTCCTCACAGGCAAGAATTTCCATCCCCCTCTCAGTCCACTGTCTCTCTGACTATTTTTTACATCTATCTGATGGTACTGCAAAGTCTGCCTTCTCCTTCAGGCTTGTGGGAGTGATAGATGTAAGCAGTGCAAGCAACCACAATAGCAGCTAATAGAACCACATCAAAACTGACACCACAACCAAGGGTTTTTACACCAATGCCTTCAGGCTGTGATTTCTGGCTTCCCAGTGGAGCTCCTCATAGCTGACTGCTGCTAATAAGTTGCTTTGCTCCTGCTCACCACCAGTTCTCCTGTACTTTGAACCACCATAGTCTCCTCCTTTTCTGTCTTCTCTCCCTCTTATTCTAACTCTTTTGCTTTCTTTTTCTCCTGCTTACTTTCTCTCTTTAGTGCTTTATGTTGACTAAAGGGGACAAATATTGCAAAGCTATACCAGCAGTTAGTGTATGGTACATCTCTGGCTGTGCAAATACACAATCTTCAATTGCAGCATCTCTTATCTACTTTTCACTGATGGTGTATTATTGCTGCTTCTAGCCTTAAGCATATCCACAGGAACTAAATAAAAGGTATTCTGTTTAATATGAAAGGCATTAAATATTTTCCTATTAGTACAACACCTAGCTCAGTCGATCCTTACACTTGATGAGAAAGACCAAAGCAATACGTGACTGAAGGTATACATATGTGTATATGTATATATATATGTATATGTAGTGGCTATTATGGAAATAAACAATTGCTGCCTTGTATCTAGATACATACATTGATGTTTCAGACTATGAACCTTTATTAGATGACAAATATGTAGAGCTTAAAGATTGCAACATGGGTGGATTTGTAAATAAATTAAAAAATTTACTTGAACAGATTCACAATCCTTCTGCTTTTTGAATATATCAATATAGGATAATACACTTACCTCTATTCTAGTTTTTAATGGAATTATTCTTCACCATTTTTATCTGACAGAATTCCCTGCTTTACAGCATTTGGTTAACCCAGCGAGTCAGTCAGTAAAACAGAAATGATTCATTGGGACAGACCCTCATCCAGAAAAATGGGCTAGTTTTGCCTTGTTGAGCTATCGTTTCCAGCTATCCTATGTAGATACATGACATACTGTATGCTTGTCTAATAGACACTTTGTGCAATCTAAAACAATTTTCAAATCCCAGTTTGTTTTTTCTGCTGCAGCTTAATCTTTGATTTATGAATACTTTATCATATCTATGAAGATTAATTACAGACTCTCCTATTATGATCTTCAGTTCTCAGATCTGTAATGTTGTCAGGATATACTTATTTTCAGGGCAATTGCCTAAAATAGAAAAGTAGAATGAAGATACATCTGCAATAGAATGGATTATGAAGAGAGAAGGTACTTGTAAACCATATACTTCTACATTGTGATTAAAAAAATCCTTCATAACATGATAACCTAATGATTCAGGATCACCAGATCTGTCATTTATATTCTTTTTTTCATGAGCAAGCATTATCTAAAGGATCTAAATATATCTCAAGAAAATGAGTTTTAGCTTCAGATATTATCTTTAGAAGTTAGAGATATTTATATTAAAAAGTCACTGCTTTGTCATACATGTTTTGTTATTCCGAGGACTAGAAAACATACCATAAAAGAACTCATAAAAGAACTCTCTTTTATCTTCGAGAGGTCTTATGAGCTCTGAATTTTAATAATCACCGTCACAACTTTAGTTTGCTGAATACCAATGATATGCATTTCCCATTCCAAGATCCTTATTCAGTTTTACTTACAAGTAAAGAATCACAGAATCACAGAATGTTAGGGGTTGAAAGGGACCTCCAAAGATCATTGAGTCCAATCCCCCTGCCAGAGCAGGACAAACCTAGAGCAGATCATGCAAAAATGCATCCAGACAGGTCTTGAAAGTCTCCAGAGAAGGAGACTCCACAACCTTTCTGGGGAGTCTATTCCAATGCTCTACAACTCTTCCAGTAATGAAGTTCTTCGTCATGTAGAGGTGGAACTTCCTGTACTCTAGCTTAGATCTATTGCCCCTTGTCCTATCACAATGCACAAATGAAAAGAGGTTGTCCCTGCCTTTTTGACACCCAGCCCTTATGTATTTAAAGACATTAATTAGATTCCCCTCTCAGTTTTGTCCTCTCCAGACTAAAAAGCTCCACTCTGAATGACTATTTTTAGCTTCATGTCTAAGACCAAAAAATGTCTTGGCTGTCAACTGTGAAAGGAAAAAATGAGGGACCGGCATTGAGGGGACAGGTGTGAACACAGGAATGAGACAAAACAACTCACCCAGAACTTATGAAATGTCATGAAATGCTGTAAACTTACGCTGTGGTTTCACAGGATGAACACTTGCAACTAGCTAGCTAAGACACTTAGTGGTTATAGCTCTGACCCCTGCATTTGTGGCAGAAAACCTGTCTTTCCCAGACAAACAACACAAAGTGGTAGGCTGTTGCTATGCCACACATCCCAGTGTGAGCCGACCTAACAAAAATACTAAGTTGCAAACATGCAGCTATGTAAGCATAACTTATAAAAAAACATCCCCCTGAGTCTGCCCAGGCTCCCAATAGGTATTTTTGCTTCCCTGCTAGCTGTTCTCTTTGTGAGCCTGTGTTTGCTGATGAGCAGGGAAGACAGCAAAGAACAAGTCTCTGCAACAGAAACCTTCATGGAGCACATGGGAAGCCTTGTTCTAGAATCCTGCCTGGGCCTATTAGCAAACGCTGCTTGTATTCTCATAATGCACACGTGCATGTACAGTACAAAACCTCTGTGGCAACAGTGGCTTTTAAAGATGATTACTGTGGAAAATGAGGACAAAAACAATTATTGGAGCACTTGGGACTAAAAGGAATATGGATCTTAAAAAAGGGAATAACATAAAGAAGACAGTCTTGCTTTCCCAACTCTGCAGACCACAGCCATATTATCAGCACATTTAATAAGGCAGGCATTCTATAAGGCAGTTTTTACAGTCAGACAAAACTCCTGGCAAGAGATGCAGCACTGAAATGACATAAATGCACACACACATTGCCTCAAACTATATATGAATGTGTGACTTTCAATTGCTGTTTGTAAAGATGTTGAGTGTAAGTTTAAATTCTGACACCTAGTATTATTTTCAAAATGATCTGTTTATTTAAAAATTGGTAATTTCACCAGGGAGGTCAAATTTATAGGGTTCACAATCATTTGGCTTAGAAAGATTAGAAATCTCCTAATTCCCCTGACAGCTCCAGGAAGAATTCTCACTCTCTGCCTAACACCACAGATGGTCTTACCTCTTTGTAAGCCTTCCACTGATTCAGCCAGAGACCTGAACAATACTACGTAAGAGAATTAATTCAACAACGAACAGGGAGAAAGGTATTATTTTAAAATTTTCAACAGGAGACACCTGCAAAAGGTCCAAATATCTTGCAGGAAACTTCGTGTTTTGTGCAAACTATCTGAAAACATCAGTACTTCCAGTTGTTTAAGACAGCTAGCCAGATATTTTGGAGTTATCTATCCCCATAATATCTATGAATATTTTTTTTTTTTGAAGGGTGGTAGGAAGGTGGAGAGTAGAAAATAGTATCTCCTTGTAAATTTGAGGAATGAGAAAGTTTGCATGATATATGCTGAAACACAAAGGCAAAATAGTAGGTATTCCTTTAAGCAAATAAATACATAGGATGAAACCACCCAGCACAATATATGTTACCAATTAACAGCAGAGTTAGAATGTGACAAAGAAAATAATTGATTTCTTTTTAATTTGCAGCATTACTCTGGTGTACTTATTGTCTAGGAGACTGTGAAGCTTATAAATTTCTGCATATATGGCATTATGTTATTCAATGCAGTGCACAATGGTAAAATATAAACTCAAAACTCCTAAATCAGTAGGTAAAGAGATTTTACGTAGAGAAAGCAGAATGGGAGCAATTTTTTTAGTAGAGTTTGTTCCAAGTTAGCATACAAAGTCTGTGTGATTTGATATCTGCAGCAATAGTGAAGCTAGTGACAGGAAATGACCAGGTGCTTGACAGTTTCTGTTGGCTGCATCAGGTTGTCTTCCTGTAGGATGCAGCTGTTCATGTATTCTTTAGTGAAAGCAGATGGAAAATTCATGTAGCTAATTGGTACTACTGACACAGGAGTCAAAGAAATGCTGTTACTTTTTTTTTCCCTTTGACTTCCTTTTCTTCATGATGAGTATTAACATTCCAGATGGGGAACATTAAATTATGTAGAATTTCAAACAGAAAATGTCTGGAAGTTGATGAAAAATGTCCATAAAATAAATAAAGGCTGTTGAACTGAAGACACATGTTATCTATTTCTTCAATTAGCTATAAAGTCCTTGTATTCTTAAGGAAACTGTTGGAGCTCTGACTGAAACATTCATTATTTTTGAGGATATGACCATTGTATAAAGGAGAATGAAATTCCCAAACTGAGCTGTGGAAATATGCTGCTTTGTAGATGTAGAGGTGCTTGTAGTGAAGCTTTATATAAATACGCTTAATCAAGTATTTGTAAAATTCTTTCTCAGTAGGACCCTAAGAGATTATTTTAATCCGCTGAGTTGAAAGTAAGACATATCACTTGATTTCACTGTCAGAGAAAATATGAATTTATAAAAAAATAAATTTCATAAGTATACTGTGTCTAGGGCTTATTTATAATGACTTCCTCATCTTAAATATGTAGGACCATTAAGAATAGCTATAGAAATAAAATTATATGACTTATCTACATTTCCATATAATTTAAATACTCAAAAATACTAATATATTTTGCTTTCTCACAATGCTTAAAGTTTTGATTTCCTATATATTTCTACAAACAGAAACAGAAATTTGTGGAACGATTAAGACCCAATAAAGGCTGATGACAACTGAAAAGATAACAAATTCCAGTGTAAATGCTGCTTTTGCTAAAAATACTGGAAATTGATAGATATATGAAATTTCCTTTCTTTAATAACTATTTTTAGCATCATTTTTCACTTAAAAGCGAAATATTTCAGTGTACTATTTGAACTGATAAGACTGGGTTTTCTAGGGCTTCTGTGGCCCCTGTTCAGGCTAAATAATGTCGAATGGAAATCAAGGAGACAAAAAAGTCCTTATTTTTTCTTGCATTTTCCCTTTTACTAAAGCTCAGAGAGAAAAATCATATTTAAAAAATTACTAATTTTTCAACAAAGCACCTGATAAAATTATTAGCTTTACTTACATGCTGTATATTTTGTTTAATTACTTGGAATTGCTATTCAAGACACTGAGGTATCTTAGTAATCATAATTCATTTACAATGAGGGTCTGGATTGTTCCCCTGTGAAACCTGTAATGAAGCAACCTGGTTTTTTTATAAACCTCAGTGAAGGGAGATCTTAATCACCTCCCCCTGCTTTTCTCTACCAAATCTGCTGGAGGCCTCCCTGAAGGAGAGGAGTGTAATAACAAGATAGGAGAAGGCAATGGATAGGAATGGCAGCACTTTTTTTTTTTTCCTGGGGTTTCTTGGACTGCATCTGTTCTGTAGAAAGTACTGTACAGTTTAGACTTATGTTACTTTGATATGTTCCTAGGAATAAAAGAGTAATTCCAGAGTTACACTTCTGAGGAGTGAGGGAATGGGTGCAATAAATGGCTGGGAGACCTCTAGGCAGATGTATGTATTACTGGGGACCTGTACAGATCTTGGAGAGGGATTTAGTGATCATTTTCTGCAGGTGGGCAAGTTGTGTGGTGTGAAAGTCTTGGTGAAGGCAGGCCAGCAGAAATGCAGGGGCAATTAGCTGCTGTAAAGTCAGAGAATGCTTCTCCAGCTTGTTAATGCAACACTGATAACATTGTAAGTGGTAATAGTTTGGCACAGAGCTTACTTAGAGCTTTATGTTTAGTTTCAAAGCTTAATCAAACTTGTCTAAGTGTCTTTGAATGAGAAGCAGGCCTGTAAATTTCTGGAACTGTAACTTCACTAAGACTTTTGTCTTTAGAAAAAGCAGGGCATTTAAAGTAAAAGATAAGAAAAAAAGTAACCGAAGTCGAGAATCCTGCAACAAAAGCACACTTTTGTAGAAATGGGGAGAGTGACCTAAGTTCAGCAAAACCAAGCACACTCCCACCTCTCACAATGGATGAACTTCTAATGAAAGACAGGAATCATCAGCCATCACACTAGGACTAATTTTTAACTAAACATACATTCAGCTTCATTAAACAATGGAAGTCATGAGGGAAGACAGTCCAAAGATACAAAATACCCGTGGTTACAAGCACAGTAGTAGGTCTGGTAACCTTTGCAATGTCATAGTAATGCTCTGAGGGTGTAACTGAGATCTAATTGACATTCACAAACAAGCATTATAAAAAAATGTTTTCTTTCTTCTTCTTTTCTTTTCTTTTCTTTTCTTTTCTTTTCTTTTCTTTTCTTTTCTTTTCTTTTCTTTTCTTTTCTT
>WTSP01005665.1:0-10700 GCA_025331215.1 Actenoides lindsayi | reverse complement strand
GAGATGAGCTTTCATCCATTTCACTTTTAGCATTAGGGGAAGGTATTACAGACTGGATTATTGTTGTAATAAGGTTTTCTTATGGGGATTTAGAAGTAAATCTGCATTATTAAAATATTTATTAATGATTTTTTCACACTACACACTGTGTATCAATATTATTTTTATGCTACATGTATATTTTGAAAACTTAAAAGGGAGGAATTTAAACACTGAGGAATACTCAACTTCAGAGATTCGTTTAAGCTGAAATTGAACTTTCAGAACCAGCTCTCTATGCCACTCATTATTACTGAATAATATGAGATTAGTTTGAAAAATGCATACCTCTCTGCATGCATCAGTGATGTTTGGAGGACTCATTTCACAATGACCACAACTAGCAATTTAGAAAGTATGAGTACACTGTGTCAAAGGGGAACTTCCGAATCATTAAGCAATGAATAATTTCACTCAGTACCTCGTGTTGCATATTCACTTTCTGGAATGATTCTGAAGCAACTTCAAAGTTTTTTAAGAGGAATCTTCCAAGGACATTAATTTGAAGTATGTAGGTGAACATGAAGTAGTTTCTGTTTCATCAGTCTTTGTAAGATGTAATGCATGTGCATGGGAGAAAAACAATTATATAATTACTGGTAGTAATTTGATAAGATGTTCAATCAATTGTCCTTGAGCTGTGATATTTTTAGCACATTGTCTCTCACACTATGGGCAGACATACAAGGACCACCGTATTTGATGGACTACTTGGTGCTTTTCTTTGTAAAACATTATTAACATCACCCATCCCTTAATTAAAGGAGTTATCATTAGGAAAGATGCTGAAGCTTCTTGTCTTGTAGTTTTCTATATTTAAAAATTCTTCAAGATGTATTCTGGAGTTAGGGACTTCTAAGATGACTGTTCTTCTTGAAACTTTTTAAACATATGTGCTGCTGAGCAAGTGAGGTTTAATGGATTCTGGAGCTGCTTATAGCAGCAACATCATTGAACTCTCATGCTCCCTTGCTGTAGTTCAACCTTCATCTGTTATGCTGAAGGGCCTGCATTTATTTTAAGGTGAAAGAAATTTTTCTTTGGCATGTGATATGCAGGGACAGGTGAAGTAGAGATCTTGTGGATCTGTGTGTTTTCAAAATCTCTTGCATGCTTGTCTATACTTGATGACCAAAACAGTCTTTTTTAGGTTCTGCGTTTCTATGCAAAACCCATGTGGGCATCTTCTTTCATATGCTAAGGTGGAAAATCCTAGCAAGTCCCTTCATGCTTACATAACTAGGTCTATATCCACTGTCTGACATGCTTATTATGCAACCATAATTCTTCTGGGACAAGACAGAGCTGTGTGAAAGCTTAAATGAAACTAGTACAGACTAGATGCTCTTTTGTGTGTCAGTTATCACTTGCATCTCTTAGCTTCAATCATTCATCCAACCAAACTCAGTCTGAACTCCCAGGTGGAACATTTCTTCTAAGCTTCTGAAGATGTTCAAGTTTCATGCTTGTCTCCCATCCCTATCTCTGGCCTAATTCATGAAGACCTTACTTGTTTCTCTCATGTTAAAGCAGGTCTACCTATCCTATCTGGAAAAATGAAACACATAGATATTGAACAACAGTGCCTGTTTTCTTATATTTTCATCCATGTTTGTGTTGTTTGGTTTTTGGTTTTGCTTATATTTTGTTGTTTGTTGTGTTTAGTTTTGGGGTTTTTTTCCCCATTTTGTATTTAAATTTTAGAAAGGAAAGACAGAAGAATATACCAAACAACTTTAGCTGATACCAAGTCCCATGACAATGCATTTCAGCTGTATTCAGCTGAACAACCAAACTTGCAAATATTTGTCTTAATACAAATCTTCAGCAAGTTCTCATTTCATATTTTACTCCACTTCTGCAAGCTCATCTGCAAAAAGGAAGTCCAGAGCTCACTGGTAATCTGTCACTCTAAGACACCTCTGAGACCTGCTTGCCAAGCCACATTCCCACTTAGAAGTTAAGCTATTTCAATAAGAAAATCATATTCTATGTTATTATTATCTTAAGTTACTAACACAGAAACTCTACATCTGACATTTACAAAAAAATTCAAACATACTGTTTCCACTTTTAGAATTAAAACATATTTAAAACTAGAAAGTGATTTGTCATCAGAAACAATATGCCAATATCTGGTCTGATGTGCTTTTTAAAAGTGACTGACATTTTTTTCTTAAAAGCCTTTCAGATTGATCATCCTTTTCATCCTGGAAAAACACAGCTGCTTTCCCACCTTTGAACACATTAGTATTTGACAGACAGTGGGAATCCACATTTTTGAAGAGGCTTTTACAATCCCTGCCCAAGACAAAGGTAAATGTTAATTCCTCTGCAGAATTGCTCCTTATCTTAGTTGGGTTTGCACCTTTTTCCAGAGGTGGCTTGCAGCTGCCCACTGTATGTACCTTTACTGCAGGAGCATTAAGACCACCTAAGGAGAGAACGTATACAGGCCTGCCCCTGAGAACTGTCAGCATTACTGATGTATTAGCATATGCTGATGACCCATCTGTCTTTCTACTCATCCATATCAGGCTGTTGCTTTCCTGGTTACGAACTGGCAATTTTCCTTCTGGTCCAGGCTTCACAAGAAATAACACTAAACATCAACCCTGCTGCTCTTAAAGACAGCCTCTCTTCTGAAGGCTATCATCATGTGCTGCCATTGATGCCAGCAAAGTAAAGAATAAGACTCTAAAATGATTTCAGCTGTTTGCAGGGTCCATTTATATCTGTAGATCAAAAAATAGGCAGCTTTTCATACCTGAAAGTCAGTCTTTCAAAGACATTAAAATTAGAGTCCATGAACAGGGAGACAGACAGTTGCACTTGGGCATGCTATTCCTCTTGCGTCTCTGTTTTCCTTGGCTTAAACTAGGCAGATTTTAATTGACAGTGAAACTGAACCCCAAAAATGCTGTGTATTTGTTTTCAAGCGGTGAAGAAGGCACCTTCACTGAATTGGTACTCAGTACAGAGCTGCTATTTCATTTTGGGGTAATGCATTCCCTATTATACTTATTGTTCTGCATTTATTCTATTGCCTGGTACTGTAATACACTGCTCTCAGTATGCTAATGGGATTTCATGGGGCTGCCATCACCAGCTTGATTTGTAACAGGAAGCCAGGACAATAAAGGCTTTGAGAAGATTAATGTGAGAAATGCATGGCTCTGTAGAGGGGCATCAATGCAAAATGAAAAACAACACTGTCTTCCATTGCTTGTTGCTGCCATCTCATTTTCACCAGTAAATAACTAGTGCATTTCTCTCCACAATGAACACCAACAAAAAGAAGACAGCCTTTACCAACAATGGGCATACTATAGGAGGGGACAGAGAGGGCAGCATTCTTCTCAGGCATTTCATATTTTCACCTGTCATCCTCACTGCCCCCAAGACCTATGTATTTAAAGAAGCTTCCTCAAATTTTACCTCATGGAGCATCTCCTGACAACCTGGAGCTTTCTATCAGAAAATTCACAATGCATTAACAAAGGCTCTGGCAGTTTAGGAATAGGTTCATGAACATACTCTAGTGATGCTATTTTGTTTGCTACCATAACTTTGGTGATAGGCTGTGTTTGATAACACAGAGTGCACAACTGTGCTGTTGACTTAAAAGGAGCCAGCCAGAGGCAAAGTAAGGTGGTGTGAGGAAATAATAATAATAAAATTAATTTTCACTGGACATACATTATCATTTCACATGCTGATCAAAGTCACTGTCTGTTTTCTGAGTTATGCAGTGTTCTTGCATTAATTTGGAAATTCAAAGAACTAAAAGAAGATAAATATTTTTACTAATTTCTGTCTTATCTCTTTGCATTTCAATTATGTTGTTATTTCAGGGCAAAAGTTATAGCCAGAGATGGGAAAAAAAAAGGGGAAGAATGATTAATATGATGTCATTTCCCTTGGTGAAGGCTAGATTACTTTTTCAGGAGCCTTTGGCACCTCACATCAGCTGCCATCTGAAAACATGAAAACAGAATCAGCTGGTATGGTTGGCATGCAGAGACCGTGCAGAATGTATACAGCCCACAGGCTGCCAGGAGAAGGTTGCATCAATATGCAGAAGCCAGCATTATCCAGGACCATTTACTCAACTGTTTAGGCAGTGCTGACTCTTTTACTCTACCTTCCCCCATGGAGTCCCAAAAATTTGGGGTGGTAAAACAAACAGCTGTGGTGCACACCAATCTATCTGGACCAGAACAACTTTCATCCTTACACAGCTATCCTCATGCTCTGTTATCATCAAGTTGTGTGCTATTCTCTGCTTCCAAAGGCTTTTTTATGGTGCTATTTCTGGGTTGTCTACTTCTATTTACCTTGGAAATTTCTTAACTCGTATTTTCTGTGCCATTTATCTAATTCTGTCCACATGAGCTGACTCTGGGAAGCTCAAGGAGTTGTGCGTTATCAAGAGGCAGCAGTTGTATATGGTGTGGATCCATATGTCCAGCAACTGGCAGAATTTATTGACCCAAGACACACAGCTCACAAGCTAGCTCAAGTTTGCTAAAAGGAAGGATTGACTGTGATAAATACAATAGCATTTTTCAACAGTGCCTGTCTGTTCATAAATTAGCATGCAAATAAATAAAAAAGTAATGAGGAATTGTGAGAACATTTCTGCCTCTTGTCACAATAAAGCATGCTGGAAGCCTGCTGTGGGTCCATTTGCTATTTCTGGTAACAATGCAGTGTGTTGAGGTGTCACATTTCTCCTGCACCCTGGACAAGTATGCATGGTAGCAACACCTGTAATCTACTACAGTAGCTCTGCTATGAACGTAATAAGAAACAGGCTACTTTGTGATATATTTCTTCCATTAAGTCTGTTAGAGGGGTTCTAAATTGATTTAACTGTGACTTAGTTAAACTGGATTAAAGCCTACACTCAATTAAAATATAGTCAACTGATGTACCTTGCAGGAATTTTACTTTATGAACAGGACTATGCTTTCGAGATTACTTTTTACAAAAGATTGATTTTGTCCTTTTTTTTTTTTTTTTTCTTCCATCCTCAGCCTCCTGCAATATAGATTCAAAGGAACGCACAAGCAAATATTTCAAACCTCTGGCAGTTTTGCTGTTCTTCTCCATAGCATCAATATCTCCATAGCTTCTCTCCTTTTACTGCATGGGTGTGTGTTTATGCATGAGAATTCACTGCCACAGACCTAGGAAACTTTTTTTGATTTTATGAGGGTGAATAAAGAGATGACAAAGTTTGCTGACAAAACCAAGTTGCCAAAGATAGTAATGATGGAGCTACTTGAGCACAACTGCAGAAGGACTTCATGAGAGTTTGTGCTTAGGGATTAGAATGACAGATGAAATTCAATGAGATAAATACAGACTGATGCACAGAGGACCTAGTCTTGCTCTTCTTTTCCCCATGAGTTCATGAGGAAAATATATGGTCTGTGAGCTGACTTTAATGAGTCAGGAATGAGATCTTGAGTTTATAATAGACAGTTTCATGACAATGTCAGCTTAGTGGTCAAAAAAGCACACTAACTGTTGGGAATTATTAGGAGAGAAGTAGGAAAGAATGCAGAGAATTGAATTTTACCACCATATAATTCTATGGTGGGTCCTATAGGTTTTTTCAAAAAGGTTGTTGTAGATTTAGAAAACATCCAGAGAAGGACAAGTCAGGACAATCAGAGGAGGTAGATCCTACACACACGGTAGTTAATTTACACAGTAGAAATTCTTCACTACAGGATGCTGTGAAAACTAACATTTCACACAAGGTCAAATGAAAATTGAACTAGCTACTGGAAGATGAATACCTGAAGTCTTCTAGAGATGTGAAAAATCACCTCTGACTCAGGAACTCCACAAGCTGTAAATTCTAGGAAGCTACAGCGAATTTAGGGGAAGTCTGGCTTCATCTTTGCTTTGTGCTGAAGGCACTTCTCTGGGTAATCACTTTTGACCTCTCTTAGAGAAAATGTATTGGAGTGGAAGTTCCAACCCACTCAGACAATTCTTATAAGCATATGATGTACAATGGCCTAATAATCCTCCTAAAGCCCCTTCAAAGAGGAATGGCACAAAATTTACATAAAGGCTTAAGCTCTGACACCTCTGGTTGTGATAAAGTTCTGAAAATACCATAAGAACACACATAAATGCTGAAACTCAAGTCAAGATCATGTCTGAGGTTCTCTAGACAAGAATTTCTCTGAGTTTCGAAAGTTGCTTGAATATTGCGATTCTAGTTTGGAGTTGTGGATCTTCTGTGTAATAGAAATGTTTAATCTTGAAAATAAGTTATTCCCAGAAAATCAAGCTGACAAGGATTTGTCAAACGCTTGTCTTTAAGTGAGGAAAAAAGTACATGATGAAGAAAGAATAAACATGTTGAAAGAAAGAGTTTTGGTTTTAGTTTGTTTTGTTTTGCTTTTTAACCATGCACAGTTAAAATGAACTCAAGGTTGTGTTAACTTCATTGTCTTGTACTTACACTTGCAGAGAGCTTTGGTTTTCTGTCAGTTTGTTTCCAAGTGTTATTTGACACATGCCTGGCCAGGAAGTATTAACAAATAGAACTCCGATGATTGAGCGTTCCTTTTTTTTTTTAAACTAGGTATTCATGGGAAAGTTATTTTTTTATTTACTAATAATTATTTATATAGCTTCTATTTTCCTCTGTATATAACGTTTTGTTCCAAGACTGCAAAATTTATAATACCGAGGTCCTGAAAATAATATATGGTTTGCATAAAATTGAGGAGACAATGTGAAGAATTCTGCCAGTGAAGAACACTTTTCTGTTCCCTTCACATTTTTTTTTTTAGGAAACATAGAATATTTTCCTATATGTGCCTATTTTAACATAAACACTTTCTTCAGTGAATGTCCACCAATGAACATCTCACCATTTTGGAAAGACAATGACTATGATGTTACTAAGACAATCAAAGGTTATGTTTGTCCTAGAGTTCCTGGTAGGTTTGAGTATTCATATGAAATGTGAAATTAAACTAAACATGTCATAGTTTCATCTTAGCTTTTATTAGTCTTATTTTTAAAACATCAAACATCTGGAGACACATCAAACATCTGCAAAAACCAGTGATTCAACCATAGTTAATCCTAATTTGAAGATCCAGTTATTTGTGTCAAGATGAAAGCATGAACTGTACCAAATAAAGGGCTTTGATAACTAACTAGAAGTCAGGTGGAACTGTGGTATGAAAGTATAAAACTGAGGTCCCTATATACTGTCTTCCAAGGGCTGCTTAGCCCTCGTCACATCCTTCTCTGATTTCAGTGACCCTAATGTGCCCAGAGCTCTGCTTCAAAGATCCTCCTGCAGCTCTCAGTGCAGCTCAGCTCCTTGTTTCTACCTAATATGGCAGAGGACTCCACCCGGTTGCTATCCTCCAAATGTATGTGGCTGCTTATTCTCGGGATCAAATTATCATCTAAATGCTGATGCGATCAATTTGTTTGTCTCGGGAGAGAAAGGAGCATCCACCACTCCTTAGATAACAAAAGCAATCAACCAACTCGTGAGAGACTTCGGCTTAGTCCTTGTCACAGCTTGAGAAAGCTTGCATGTCATTTCACACTCCAGTGTATCCAAAGCAAGAAGGAAAAATGTTGATCACTCTCATTGTCCTCCAGTCTTTTAGTCACTAGAGAGGAGACTGCAACTGCAGAGTGCTGTGCTTGGTGAGGTGAAAGCAGAGTCTCTGTCTCTGCACAGCACCATGTTATCTCTTTGATAGCTGAGGCACGCAGCGCTGGAAAGAAATTGTGGCACTGTGGTGTGAAAATTTCCATATTATTATTAAGAGGAAAGAAGAAGTTACAGGGAGCAGCGGAGTTTGTTCATCCTTCTTGCTTTGTTTAGACTCTCAGTAAAATACAAGTGCTTTCACCCATTCACCAAGGCCAGTCTGAGCTGGAGCTTTCAGGGAGGTATGCCTGCAGCCCTGACTCTGACATCTGCACCTGGATCGGGCGAAGTTTCAGGCACAACAATTTCCTAATGGCTTGCTCAATTTCCAAAGTAAGATTGTCCTCCCGAGGAGATTCTGTCTCCCTCAGTGGTACATATTGAACAGAAAGCACCTAATTCTGAATTCTGGATCCCGCACTAAAGGCCTGTGTATTTTATATCATCTATTACATTTACTTGTACATGGCCTTATTTGGTGATTCATTGCTCTACATGTTGCATAAATTTGTATTTTCTGCTATGTGGACAGTGTGTTATCATTGTTCAACATGCATCACAAATGCATGAATTATTTTTTTATTAAAACTACATGACATAGCAATTGTAATGAAAATGGACTAAAAATAGAAAGTGACAACTACTAGTCAGAGATCATCTTGTGTGTCATAATGCAGCAACAGTGTCTCTAATCTACCAAAGGGATCATTTACACCAAAAATGTGTGGTTAAACTGCACTTTTAAAGTCTACATATTATTCATGTCTATGGAGTTGTTTCTTCTTTCGCTTATGTTAGGAAGTATTTAACTCAACTCACATAGATAGATGTAAAACCAGTAAAAGAGGAAATAAAGTTCATATATTAGACCTAATACGTAGTTCAGATACAAGACTGAGCTACTGTGTCTACTATGCACCACTGAGTTGTGACAGGTATTACATGTACAGTTATTTAAAAGGTAAGGTAAAATGTACCCTCCCTCATGAAAGATGAAACTCATTATGTTATTGCATTTTATTGCATGTTTGAGACAGGGTACATGTTTGTGTGTGGTCAGTTTTCCTACTATGAATTATACTTGGTTCAATGTGTTAAGTAGGTGCTAGGATAACTGGCAAGACAGCTGGACTCACTTTGCAGAAATCTCAGAGCACCTTCTCTTCTTTGCCACTTAGATAGTCCAGTATACCATCACCTATATCTCCTTCTCTACAGCTCTTCTTACAGAGGAAATACTAAGGGCATATTAAAGGCTGGGAGGTGTAACTTGAAGGGATGACTGGAATGCCATTTTCAGTTGCTGAAGATAACTGCGTGTCCTGGGTAGATATGACTCTAGACAATGTTCCAAGTTACAGGCAAAAGGAAATTCCAGACTACCTCTCTTGTGCTAAGCAGGTGTTTAGAAGCTGTAACTAGTTAACAGATAGTCTTTGAAACACCTAAAGTAAGCTGAAACTAGAGAAGCCTCAGACTCTGCAGGTATGTCATTGTAAATATTAGTTCCTTCTTAATTTCAGGGACATGAGGTGTATCACTATAAAAAGTAAAGCCCAGTACTCTAACACCCTTCCCAATATTTCTCTCTATAAAAGGCCTCAAGTTGCTCCATACTGGTGTAACAATCAAATGTTATTTTCTATTCATCCTTGTGAAATGCCTAGCAAATTGCTATTTCTGGATCTTATACCTCTTTCTGGAAAATCTCCACTCTGTTCCATGTGTGCAGCAGTATGATAAGCACAAAGCACTTGTGCATCCACTGCTCCAGGAACAGTCTCTCACCTGTGTCCTGACACATGTCTTATGTTAGCCAGTTTTTTGATATAATCTGTATTCTTCTAGTAGTGATGGATACATTGGTATGGAAGAATTAGAGGGCATTTTATGATTCTGAAATCTAATGATAAAACTAAATTAGTGCTCATGCTTTGGAAAAAAATGGTACTAAGAGATTGTCAAGGTTTTGGCAGAGGAAGGTTCTTCTTTACAGACCTAGTTGTGTAGGGCTGGAGTCTACTACTTCTGTTATTCTGAGTGCATTTTACTGTTTGAGGTGGTTGTTCAGCTGCTTTTGACTCATCTAATACAAGACAAGATAAACTCATATGAAAAACTGTCCTTTAACACTCATCTCTCTGTGCTGGATTGATCTTGTCTGGATGCCAGATCCCCACCAAGCTGCTGTATCACTCTCCGTCTGTCAATAGGACAGGGGGATAAAATATGACAAAAGGCTCACAGGTTGTGATAAGAACAGGGAGATTACTCACTGATTACTGCCACAGGCAAAACAGAGGGATAGCAGAGCACTGGAACAGGCTGTCCAGAGAGATGGTGGAATCTCTGTCTCTGCTTCCTGGACTTGTTCCTGTGTGGTCTACTTTAGGCTATCCTGCTCTGGCAAGGCTATTGGACTAGATGATCTTTAGAGGTCCCTTCCAACCCCTACACATGCTGTGACTCTGTGTGATTCTGTGACTCGACTTGGGGAAATTGTTTTAATTTATTGCCAATTAATTGTAACAGAGTAGGATAGTAAGAAATAAGAGCAAAACTAAAAAACCTTCCCCCAACCCTCCCTCCTTCCTTGGCTCAGTATCACTCCCACTTCTTCTACCTCCTCCTCTTGAGTGGCACAGGAGGATGGGGAATAGGGGTTGCAGTCAGTTCATAACACTTCATCTCTGCTGCTACTTCCTGCTCACACTCTTCCATGTGGAGTCCCTGCCATGGGGATACAGTCCTTCACAAATTGGTCTAGAGTGGATCCTTCCCACAGGCTGCTGTTCTTCAAGAACTTCTCAAGCATGGATCCTTTCCACAGGGTGTAGTCATTCAGGAATGGACTACTCCAGCATGGGTCTCCCGTGCGGTCACAGGTCCTCCCAGAAAACCTGAGCATACATGGGCTCATCTCCATGGGCTGAAGCTTTCTTCAGGGAGCATC
>WTSP01005662.1:0-46034 GCA_025331215.1 Actenoides lindsayi | reverse complement strand
GTCTCCTTCTCCGGAGACATTTAAAACCTGCCTGGATGCATTTGTATGTGACCTGCTCTAGGTGGTCCTGTTCTGGCAGGGGGGTTGGACTAGATGATCTTTTGAGGTCCCTTCCAACCCTGAACATTCTGTGATTCTGGAGAGTATTTGCTCAGGTCACTACTCACAGACACTTCCAGTACAACAAAGCTTCAGTTATTTCCCTGTGCCTTTGCATAACACTATTTGTAAACATTATCAGGAACAACTTTAGAGGAAGGATCATTTAAAATGTGGCCCAACGGGGCAGTCATTTCAGTCAATGGTTCTCTTCAGCTTGTTTCACTTCCAGTTTGACAGTTTGTGTTTAATGCCTTAAGAAACAGACCTGAAGTTTGAAAAGAGCTGCTTTGTGATACTCCACTGAGTTCTCATCAAAACCACGAAAAATTATTCTCACAAATACTGTTAAAAAAGTGAGTCATATATTCCTGTCGTTACATATACATGCCATAGACATATTGCAATAGGAAGGCAAAAGAATTTGGTTGTAGATGGATTTGCAGTCTAGAGGCAAAAAACTGTTCTTGCTTAAAGACAAACAAACAAACAAATAAACCCCACAGGACCACCACCAACAGATGCTTTTTGTTCTCTGCCACATGAATACTGCAACACAGGGACATTGTTTTCCCTCCTGTCTACAGGTCAGGTTTGCCTCTTCTGCAAAAGATACTCGTGAGGAATATAATCTCACCTTCCTGGAAGTGGAAACTCGCTCTACAGCGTGCAGTTTACTCCGCAATAAAGGCTCTCTAGAACACAGCCATTAAGGTTATCATCAAACACAGGATGGGCTGATAAGGTCCCACTGAACCGGACTACAGTTTACAGGAAACATCTTTAAGTGAAGCCTTTTGATTCTCTAACAAATCTCTAAGGTATTCTCTAATAGAAGCTCTAGTGAAAACAGAGTCATTTAACCAGGGGATACGCAGCATTATCTCATAAGAGCACAGAAACACTCCATTTAAGATACAACCCAATAGAAAACATTAACTCCTTCAATATCTGAATGTGAAATGCCTGAAACTCAGACTGATTACTTGCAGCCTGCCATGAGAGCAGAACATTTCTGCACCCAACTGAGTTACGAGTTCATTTTCACAATTGAAATGCATTCCTAAAGCTCAAGAACGACTTGAGGCCAAGGAAGCCCGAGCTTCGTAATTTCACAGCACGTAAACAACCTTCTTTGATGAGCACATTCCCAATACTCGTGGAAAGGTGTATTGAGAACCACAAGAGAGAAGAAACCCGTACCCCTCCCTTTACACTACTACAACTTCTATTAAATACTTTACATATCTAAAATGTTAAACATATGGACTGACCCATTCTTTGAGAGACCCCTGATCTCAAGTTCCTGTTCACTTCCAAGGACTAGATGCCATATGTTCCAAGTGATTCCAGAAGTAAGAGATCATACTACTTGGGAGAGAGAGCAGGAGGAAGATCTGAGGGTTCCTTGCGCTTTGTCTTTGCATGCAAGCCCAGCTTCATAAATAAACGATAAAATCCCAGATCTATGGCACACAACTCTGTATGATTTGTCTGGTATCACAGCAGGCTTATACCCAAAGCTGCAGAAAGGAAAAGCACTCTTGCCTTATTCTGGATTCCCATGCGCTGAATGAATTACTCTTTGAAGCATGAAGTAAAATGTCAGTAAAAACAGCGAGCACCGATAATAGCCTCAAAGATCTGGATTTTTTAGTCTTTTCAGGAAGTACATTTCCTTTATTCAGCTCAAAAGACCTCATACTTCCTTTTAGTAGCTCAAAAGCACATGGCTGCTTTTTGTATCTTTCTTTCTCTTGTGCTTTCCAGCAGCAGGAGAGGCCATTTAGACCCAATAAGCCACAAATAACAGCATATGAGAAACTGCAGCAAGGTGGGGATAACTCCACAAAGCCAGCAGTAGCACACATTAAATGGTGTTACATATTTAGAAACTGAAAGGATTTTTATGTTATCTGGGCTTGTCTTCCAGGTCCAAATAAATCAGCACTGCATTTTCCTCATGAGCATTTAGGTAAGATTTTGAAGATAAATAAATAGCTTTAAAAAAGGCTTGATTTCTTTTGACCAAATTGGCAGATACTTCCCCTTTATTAATTCAGTCCATTCAATTAAAACCAGAGCTGTATTCCTCTGGACTAGGCACCTTTCTTCCTGGATTAGAAAATACCTGGTTGTGGTTTCTAACTGTTCACATAATCTTTACTATCACTGAACAACTGAGTCACAGAAACAATTCCGATCAGTACAGAAGCAGACCACTTATTTGGAAATATCAGTGATATCACATGCTGTGTAAAGGTTCATGTACTTACAGCACGATAATAAAGATAAAATGAAATCTGCAATACTCTGAGAATCCATTAATGATTGTGGTATCATACGTACATTAGGTCATGGAAAAAAAGTGTCTCTGCATGCCACTGACCTCCCAAAAGACTCCTCAACCTTCTGGCAAGTACTAAAAGCAAATTGTCAGGTGAAGAGCGGGGAGCAAACAGATGTCATACAAAGTGCTGTAGCACATCATAGCTGAGGGGCAAGGTATCAGCCAGCAGCATGGCAGCCTACCTATGGGCTGGTACAGAAACCAGGTCTGACCACGGTCATATTGTTCTTTCAATTTTATTTCCCTTTTAATACATATGCTTCGGTTTCTCGAGCAAGTTCACAAAAAGAGAGCAGGGCAGCCCTACAGCAGCGTACCTGCTGGAGGAAACCATCGTAAAAACTGGCGCTACCTGGTAGACAGGCTGTCACTCAACAGTTACTGGCCTTGCACCTGGACTTTGAGCAATTAAGCACCTAAGCCTACCTACAGACACGTCCGCCCCGCTGTTACCCAGCCAATCCCCCGCGCACATGAGCAGCATCCTCACTCCGCCCTGCGAGACACCTGAACAAAGAGCACCAGCGCTCTGCGGAGGGGCAGGGAGGCGGAGGAGCCGGGGCCGCCTTGCCCGGCCCGGTCTGGCCCCGCGGTGGGCGGCCAGCGACGCGGCTGCAGGGAGCCACAGGTCGGGCTCGGCGGGAGGCACGGCCGGGGCCGGGGGAGGCAGCGCAGCCGGATGCGTGAACCTTCACCCATTTAAAAGAGGGGAAGAGAGAGAAAAATGAAACGAGTAGAAGACGGGCAGAGCCCCGCTCGCAGCCCAGCGGGACGGCTCGGCTGGGCTCTGCCCGCCCGACCCCCGGGTGATGCCGCGGCCCCGGGGGCGGCCACCGGCGCCTCACCCGCGGGGCCGTGCGGGGACAGGCGGAACCGGGCGGGGGAAAGAATAAAGCTCGGATACCACCCACCCCAACACGCACACGACCCCAAACTCTGACACGCTCGCCCGGGGTCCCCAGTCCCTGCGTGCCCGCCCGGCCGGGAGGGGAGAACCGGGGCGGCCGCGGGGGTCTCATCCCTCAGGGCGGCCGCGCCGGAGAACGGCCCCGCCCGGGGTCCGCCGTGAAGGGAGGGGGGATATCCCCGCCGGAGGAAGGGGCGACCTCACCTCCTGAACCGCTCCTGGAGCCGCCGCATGGGTCCGGGCCGCCCGCCCCGGCCGGGCGGAGAGCGGGGGGTCGGGACGGGAGGCTGCAAGCGGCTCCTGAGGCGGCGAGGGCCGGAGTCCGGGCCCTCATTGGCGTGCGAGCCGCCGCGGCGCGCAGCAACGGCCGGCGCCGTCCGTCGGTGAGGCGCGGGAGCCGGGCGCGTGGCTGCGGGCAGCCGCTTTAACCGGCCTCTCGGCTGCTCTCAGCCCGCCCGGCCCGCCCACGGCGGCCGGGCCCGCCCCCGCCGCGGCAATGGCGGGACGGAGCGGGGCGGATGGCGGCGGGGAGGCGGTTCCACTCTTGGCGACGGGAAGCCGCGGCTGCTGGCGGAGGCCGGCCCGTCGCCGTGACCGCTCCCCCGGGAGATGGGGGCTCGGGGGGGTGAGGGAGGCGCTGGGCTGGGGTCGGCGGGCACCGGGAGCCGCGGCCTGGCCGCGGGAGCGCGCTGAGGGTGGCCCGGGCTGGGCCTGGTTTCCAGGGTCGGCCTGGAAAACAACGACAACAGCAACACAACAGCAGCGGCGTCGGGGGCTGAGGGTCCCCCGGGGTTCTGCTCGTCCCCTGGGGCTCTGCTCATCCCCCGCAGCCCTTGGAGAGGCGGCCGAGAGTTAACAGCACCGAGTGATAGTGGTTGAATTGCTACTGTCTCAGCGCATTCACCCGGATAAACTGATAGATGAGGGTCGAGCGATTTCAATTTACTGAATTTTTAAATTCTAGAAGCTGCAAAGAGCCCTTCTGCGAGGGATCTGACCTGGCCTGGCCAAGGCACTGGGCTCTGGGAGCCATCCCAGGCCCGGGCCCCCCGCCGTGAGCAGGGCACAATGCTCCTGGGGCTCCGCGGTCCTGGAAAGCTGTGTGTGGAATAGTTCGCTCTGCTCTAAATCAAGGTTACCGTGGCTAGACAGCCTGTGGTACCCCGGCTAGCTGCCATCCTCAATCCCCAGCTGTGAGCCACCCTTTTATCTACTCAAACCAAACTGTCCAAGCAAGGGTTATTCTACCAAGAAAAGAGACCATGTCAAGCATGTTGCTGTGAGATGAATGCGGTGCTGCCTTGTAGAGTACAAATCAGGGCATGAATTAGGAGAATATTAAGTTCTATCCGAGCTTCTGTCTTCTAATCTAAGATATTGTTTACAACAGGATTTTGTATGGTTCCAGCCCTCAATAAAAGTGATTAGTATAGGCACACCAAAGCAAACCACTGCTTTAGACAAACTATATCCGGCATTGACATCTTTTATGGTAGGACTGAGACAGATGGCATCTGCTGACTGCTGCCACCATGGTTTGTAAGTCACCTTCCCGGATGAAGGTGTCACCTCTACCAGGTGACCACCTCCATCACAGGAAGCAGAAGGCAGGGTGAGCATCATGACTTGGCTGACTGTCAGGCTGGAGCTGACTTTTCATGTCCCTCAGTCCCTTTTACTCTTCCTCCATGCCAGGAGCGAGCAAACAAGGAGGTGCTAGCAGCTTTGTAAACTGCCACGGCAAGACTTGCCCCTCGGTTTCTCTAGTTTCCTGATGGAAGTTACTCTTTTGGTACAAATTGCAGAGTTTGGTCTCCAAGAGGGGCTTGCTGGGTGTTGGGCTGGACCAGAAGACCAGTGTAGCCAGCCACTTTGTTCAAAGGGGAGGGAAGGAAGGCAAGCTCTTGAACTGCAGAGCCACACTAGTTCCCTGAGAAGCACTTCCATTCATCTCAGTGAGGCATCACTGTTAATAAGTGGGTACGATCTGTCACCTGATTTAACAGTGTCACTGCTAATAAAGTTCTGTATCGCTTATCTCTTAATCCAAAAGGAGCAAAGTTTGAGGACAGCTCTGAAAAGCCTGGCCACACACACACGGCTGCATTTGAACATCTGAAGCTTCAGTAGTACCCCAATAGCATGGCTGTATTTTGAGGTAGAACTTGTGGCGGTGCATCTACCTTCCGGCTCAATACCACACACACATCCTTGCATTCCTCTACAGCTGCCCCAATAATTCACTCTGTCAGGCTGTAAAACCTTTCAGGAATGTGTGACATTATGACACCACAACTGCAAGGCTGGCATCTTTGTGGTTCTGGTAAAAACCTGGTCTGACTCCTGTAAAAACATCTTGTCTCCTTCTTCTCTCGCTCTCCTCCTTGACTCTTTCTTCTGTCTCTTCCCAAGCCACTCTCATTTCCATTTCCTTCCCTGCTGCCTTTCACACTTGATCTAAACTCTACTGGCAAATGTGTCACAGAGAGTTTTTCTCCTCACAGTTTTCAAAGCCTATTTTTTCACCTTTGTTCTGCAGTCACAGATCTCACAAATTGAGCGTTCTGAAAAACAACAGCTGGTGTAGCTTCCTGTTGCGGGAGCATCAAATATTTACAGATTCAAGGTACAGTTAAAATAATCACAGTTTCAAACTTATGTTGAATGAAAACAAGAACATTCAAGTCATGAAGGTTGAGTGGAAGCAGGTTAAGAAGACCACCAACTGTCATGGCAGCAGTAATGAGACCAGAAGATTTTCCAATGAATGTCTGCGTCTCTTAAGGAGACCACGGAATTACTCAGCATAGATATTATTAAAATGATCCTGACCAATAATATGTTTTTAGGACTAGTGACCCTTGTTGAACTCATCTTGGTAATTGCTTTT
Source organism: Actenoides lindsayi (assembly GCA_025331215.1). Taxonomy (NCBI): domain Eukaryota; kingdom Metazoa; phylum Chordata; class Aves; order Coraciiformes; family Alcedinidae; genus Actenoides; species Actenoides lindsayi. Next base: position 39,788 of record WTSP01005662.1, on the reverse strand, counting down.
TGTGACCTAATGAATCAGAATGCCTTAAAAGAAATCACAACAAAAGAATACCTTTATTGGGAACTGAGTAGCCATTAAATCTAAATCCTAAAAATTGGCATTGAGCATACAAAATTAAGGAAGCCAAAACCTTCTTAGTTTGATTCCTCTTATTTACAGAGTATGAAGGGGGAAAAAAACCCCCAAACTTCAAATACCTAATGTCCATCTGATTAAAAACTGTTCTTAAGACTAGGAATATGTCATCGTGAGCCCAGCCAGTGATGTATTTTAATAGATGAGTCAGGGTTACCAGAAGATGGAAGAGCTTCCCTTACTGAAGACATCCCTGCTGTGGGATAATATAGTGCACTTGGAAGAAGGAGCAATGCGTTGAAAATGAACATCAAAAGACTTGTTAATAAGAAATTCAACCTTTTTTTTTTTTTTTCCTTTAGGCAAAGAGAATTGAGTTCTGATCAGGGCTGCGAGGGATTTGTGAAATGGATTGTCCAAAATGAGCTGGGCAATCCCATTTTTATACCTAAAAGAAACACATTTGACAACTAACAGAAGAGGTTTGAATAGTAAATCTATTGCTAACTGTAGTTCTTGACATTCTTAGCAGTGAAGTCGATGAGCACGTGAGTTATGTGGTTTGCCCTTATTATTTCTAGGTCAATTTTAGCCATGAAGAATCTCCTGCCAGTCCTTCACCCGCACCATCTACTTGCCTAGGAATGGAGGAATTTCTACTCCTGGGCTATTTATGAGCATTAAATTGACACATGTGGACATATGTAATCTCTGAATCAGACATCAAATGTTTTTATAGAATGATGCAAATAAGGACACAAAACTGGGGTCTGTAGTTTTCACTGCATGGCAAAATTGTCTTGGGTTGCACAAATCTACTGAATGAATAGGCAGGACTTGTTGAAAGCTTCCTTTTCCCCACCCAAGATGAAAATTTAAGTACCATGTAAGATGCCAGTGGTGAATGAAATTCTGTCGGGAGGTTAGATTAATAAAACTAAACATCTCACCCAAAAACTGAGTTTCTTCTAGCCACTTGGCACAGAAAAGTTATTATAAACCTACACAATAACTAGTCTCCTGATTTGTTAAACAGGTAACTGAGAAGCAACCATTCGTAAGCAGCTCCACGGCTGCCAAAATGGATGTGTTAGTGACAAGACACAGCTAATGTTCCCAGGTACTTACTTTCTGGAGCTGCCGGCGGTGACAGGCTGACTTTGGAGGCAGCAGGACAGCACGCTACGGCTTGGGAAGCTCTTAACCAATTTAATGCAGCAGGGAGTCAGGCTGAGCAGCCCTTAATGAGGCACGGGAAACAAGTTTGACAGGTGAAACTCCTCTCCACTCCCAGTCTACATGGGAGAATAAATCAAGCATTTCTGGTAAATAAGGGTGGAAAAAACCCACCCTTCTGTCTTCTTTTGACTTCATAACAAACAGAATATGAGGATCTAGCCTTCCTCTCTTAGAGGTGTACATGATAACTGAGGAAGGTGATGGTTTCACTAAGGTTTTATTTAGAAGCTTTAGAGGTAAAGCTCTTTCCCTTCCCTAGACTTAGAGAACAAATTCTGAATTAAGTGTGGTTGTAACCGAGTGCCTGCTTCGGATGTGTATGTGGCTGTTGTAGAAACACGTTCTGAAAAAAGATCTTTTTGGCTGGTAAAACATAATTTACTGATGCAGTTTTGGAAGGAAATTTTATTCCTTCTTCAAATTTCTAAAATGAAAATCAGCTTTGCAATAACGTGGACTGTAAGTCCAGGAGAGCAGTAGGTCTCAGGTGAGCTCCACTTTGGGCACAAGATGACATGGAAATGTAAGCTGTGGGTGCTCTGGGTCACTGAGGGGAAAGCCTGAGGTTGTGCTCCCTCTTAGCATGTCCTCAAGCACGTCTCTGTAGTACAGGTCAAGTGGGCAAATCAACCTGGAGCCCTTCAGAGAAGGACTTGGGCTTTCTTAGCACATTCGAGGACCTAGGGCAGCAGAGCTACTCTGTAAAGTTATGCTCTGGGTCTGAACTGGGATGAGGGTCCTGCAGGCAACATGGATGTAGCCCTTTCTTTTTTTTTTCCCATTCCTAAAGACTGACCCAGATTTCTGCTTTTTGAGCATAGTGTGAAGGAGAAGCATCTCTTACTAAAATGCATGTCAATGGTCTTGTGAAATGAGCACTTCTCCCTCCCTCAGCCTTCCCCTAGTCTAATTAATAAGGTCATCCCACTGAAGGCAGGCTTATAAATAGCTTCTCAAACACCAATGGAATTAGTTCTGTCCTGGACAACTTTTCCAGGGTGACAAGGGTATCTAAGAAGGGCTGGCTCTTGGCATATACAGCCACTTGCAGCGGAAATGTTGAAACACAAACATTTACCTGATGTCACGGCACTCTTGCTGCCAGCATAAAACCTGAAATGGGATTACAGCATTACTAGTAATACAATAAAGAAGACTTACTGCCAGGAAGACAAGCGATTTTAAAGGGATGTGCCTTGTATTAGATTACATTAGGCTAGATAATGAAATTTCAAGTTCTGCTGAAGGCTTCTCTTTTGTCAGTTTTTTTGAGGAAAGTGTATTTTTCATGGCCACCAACCCAGAAGATTTTCTGGGGACAATAAACAGTTGTTTACAAAAGTACTTCAAGTTGATAGGAATCTTTAATGTGAGAGCAATAAATGGGAAATGAGTAGTGTAGCTATAAACTCCTAGGAAAGAGTGATGTTTTAAAATTATTTGAGTATTTAAATCATTTGTGAACTGACCCATTGAACCTCTTTGAAAGCGTTGGCGGAATTATTAACATTTTAAAATTTGGAGTGAGTCTGGAATCTTATACTAAAAATAAAACCTAAATATGTCATAGAAAATTCAAGATCCGATTGTTTAGGAAACTCAAACCAAAATGCAGAGAGAATATATGTTGGTTGTTCACTGATTTAGGGACTTCAAATCAATGAGAGATAAGCTCCTGAACAAGAGACAGAGATGAATTTGTAATTTGATTATCTGGGTGACTAATGAAGTTTAATTGCATCTTCAGGAAAATAATGGAGAAACATTATTTCGCAGTCACTTGGTCCATGTATCAAATAATAGCCCTGCCACATATTGCATTTCCAGTAGTAAACAAAATTACATAGACTTCAAAATGCATATTGAGAAAAACAAAGATCAAATTTCTTATTAACCTATTTTTTCAAACAAAGGAAAATATGAAAAGGTCTCTTTTTGAAAGCTGCTAAGATCTCGTGGCATACTTGATGCTAAAAGCACATGTAATATACCAGTTGTTGAGATTGTCTCAAAAATACTGATATTTTTCCTTGTTTTGATCAGCAAACTTGGGCTTATCTGGATTCATGAGGTATCTCAAATGTATTTCAATCATTAACATTTCCTAGTAGGATCATGCTCATCACAAAGAGAACTTTCTGTTGGAGTAAAAAAAAATCAAATTCCTCCTTGTTGCACATTACACATCCCACCTTCTTAGGTGAGGTGGTTGACACAAGGGCAGGAGGTGCTTTGCATAACTGAGTCAAGTTCACGTCTTTGGAGGAGAGAAAAGCTGCACTCATCAGTCTCTGTACTGGCCTTGGACCAGCTGTACAAATTCTGAGTCATCAGATGAATCAAGTCTGTTAATGACTGCAGAGAAGTTTTACTTCAAAAAAAAGAGAAAAAATACAGAAATACCCTGCTTTCAGGTATTGATTCTGTAGTATTTCCTTTGGGAAGCTTTAGTCATAAAGGTACCAGAATTCAAGGCTTGTTTAGAAATAACAAATGTCAGGGTTTTTTTTTGCTTTTAGTAATTGCATAAGAAAAAAAGTGATTGGGGATTTTAACCTGCTGGTTATGGTTGAGTGGCCCACAGCCCTCAGAATATCTGTCGGTTCCTCCAACAGAAATCAGTATGTCATTTAAGCTAACAGGCAAATAGGAATTTATTAAAAGGCAATATAAATGTAAAACTCACTCATAAAGAGAATTTTATACAGAAGGCCAAATCAGGACAACTGGACTAAGAAGCTGTCATTGTCTTCAGGCTCACTTTGGACCTTACTGCCAAGAACCTCTGAAAAAACACAGTTCAGTTTCTTGAACCAAAGAGATGATAGTCCTGAGATTCTGTGTTGTAGCCTGCCTTCAGTAAATCGCCAATAGAGAATAAATAATTACTCTAATTGTATCCAAGTAATTATTTAATACATACTTTCAATGTCAGTAGATCCTAGGAGACCAAGTCTCCCACCCGATCATCCAGTTGCACTGATAGGGTCTCATTATTTTGGCCTGCAAGGAAAAGCATCACCACAAGCACCACCCCACTCTTGGAAACAAACAAAAATGCCACATTAATTGCCCTCTTTGTAGATGGTGGATTTTGGCATTCACACTAAGCCTCCAAAAGTGAAGACTTTTGAAGACTTTTTTAGCAATGTGTTACCACTGAAGAACTATTTCTTTCTCTTTGGACCCAATATTTTATATATCCACAAATTTTTGCCTTTTCGAAAGTAAATGAAAAATGTTCATGCTTATACCAAAGCCAGCATAAAACAGTTCCATGTTTAGAGCTCTTTCCACAGGCAAATCGAATCATCTTTAATTGATGTTTAGGACATTGACATGCAAAAAACTTTTACCCTCCTTTTTTTCTTCTCACCACTGGGTTTTTGCTGTGTGAACGTGTCTGCCATCCATAATCACTCTTAATACCTCATTTTTGACATCACAATCAATGAAGTGAAATAAACTGTTGCTTAATGGGTCTGACATAAAATCCATTTAATTAACAGAAAGACTCTCATTGTTTCCTATCAGCTCTAGGTCAAGCCTAAAATGAACAGAGGGGGTGGAATTTAGCCTATCATTTGTCACCTGAGAAGAAATTATTCCCACATCCTATTTGGACTGCGTGGAGATTTTAAACATATTTAGCAAAAGAAAACAAATTGATTTCTTGTCAGTGGTTAAATGGTTGAAATTTTACTCTGATTGGATAATTTCTTTTTTGGAGATTTGTAAGGTAAGTTTGATTGAATTATGGTTTTAGTGGGTTTTTTTTATGAATCTGTTTTAGCTTAAAATGGTACCAGGTTTTCTCAATATTTAGGAAAAAAATAGAGTACATAAAGAGCAAGATGAATGGAAGTCAGTTAAATTGAAGAGGTGCCTGACTGTCCTGCGTGGGTCATGAAACACCAGCTTGCAGTGGGGCTCAAGCTCATGGCAGGGGCTGCTGGGAGCCCAGGAGCCAGGCAGCCTGTAAACTCACTTTGCCCTTCCTGCCAGCAACGTGTGGGGCTTTCCCACAAAGCATCTTGCTGCCAGCTTGTTTTATTTATTTTATGTTCCTTAAATACGTTTGCAAAGGGAAAAAATATCTATACTCCAATGCACAGCATTATCTCAGGTCTTCTAGGTTTTGTAAACAGACTTAATAAAATATGAATCCATTTTTCTCCATTGTTTGCAAATATAACTCAGAAGCAAAATGAATATGTTCTTTACTGGAGCCCAACGAACATCAGACACACTGTCCCTGCCACATCTCCCAATCTAAATAACGCTTGTTAGCCTTGGAAAGGGAGCGGGGGGACAAGAAGAGCCAGGTCATCGCCTAACGTGCAATTCCCCTGGTATGTTGAGAGACTTTCCTGTCAGTGTTTCTGCAGAAATAATTTATGGTATTCAAGGACAAAAATCCAAATACTTTTTCTCTTGCTTGCGGTATGTTACAGAGTAAAGTTTCACAATGTCCTTTCTGGGCAACAGGAAACACTTGGTATGTATCATTTAATTACTGGTGGACAGGCCAAGTTGCTGAGAGGTTAGAGGACTTGCAAGACACAAGAGACACCAAGACGTTTGATTCCAGTGCAAATTTGTCTACTCTGCTGGCAAACAGTGATTGCAAAACAAATGGTACTGCTATTGGCAACCTTTGTGAGGCCTCTTAGAGTTAATTTTCACCCCGCCCCTGAGATAAAGTTATAAATTGCATTATCTTTGGTGGAAGGGATAAGTTTTCAAACAGATTCTGACCTGACTTCTTGTTCTGTTGTGGTGGATGAAAGTCTACAGTGTTCCAGTGACGTAAACAACTGATTGGACTTACACCAATGAGACTCTGACCCATCGTGTAACTGCTGGAAGGCCTGAAGGGGAAAAAAAACCCTAATAATTCGGAGGATTTTAGAAGACAGTTGGACAGCAAGTGAATAGACAACAACCCATTGAGCACAGAAGTCCCTCTCAAGCTGTTTTTCAAGACTGGGCTGTCAGACAGAAGATTCCCATCCTCCTGATTCCTGGATCTTGAGGCTCAACAACAATATTTACAAGGAGAAGACAAGTTGGTTTAACAAAATCAAGAAATAAACAGACAGTGTCCCTGATGAAGAGCTGAAATAGAGATGTCTGTGTGTACAGAGCAGGAACTGCTCCTTCCCTAGGGCTGTCACTTCTGAGCTGCTGCTGGTTGTCCAAAGAGACAAGCAGGAATCCTCACTGGGGCTTACCTTGTTCTGCTCCACTGGACATTACAACCTTCTTATCTGCAGCTTGGGGATGCAAAATTGCAAGGCCACATTTCTGGGAACGGAACCCAGAGCCTTGGAAGGAGGCCACAGTTTCAAAATCTGTTTCCCCAGTAGCTTCCTCCGTGGCCAGGACGTGGCACTGGCAGCAGATCAAAGCCCAGGAATTCCTGCGCCGTGCTTGGACCATTCCTCCCGGCTGAGGTCACACCACTCTTCTCCTTTCTGTTTGGTTTTAGCAGGATCAATTTTATAAATGACAGGGCAAGATACGGCCTCGGTGTGAGAGCGTGGCTGGGGAAGGCGTGCGGCTGCTCGCCCGGCCAGCAGCACGTGGCCCACGGCCAACCACCATGGTGGCATCTGCCCGTGCCCTCGGCTGGCCCCTCGCTGGCAACTGTGCCCTGCGCTGCTGTTATTGGCTGCACATGACTCACTTCAAACAGCCTCACATCTAATAGAAAGAGGAAAGCTGGTTTCTAAATCGCTCCCACTTTGTGATTTTACCCAAGTCGTGTAATAGTATTTTACTTAAATGCTAGCTTTGTAAACCTGTAGAGAAGAACCCCAAAGCTATTACCTCCCTCAGCACTGGGAGAACATCTGTGGAGGTTTCAGTGAAAGTGTCAACGGTTTTTATCAGAATTTTCTAAAGGCACATTTCAGTTTTTCAGTGGAAATCCAAATTCCCGTATTTTGGCAGTAGAGCTATATCTGGGACACAAACTAACATGAACTATTTAGAAGATCTTCAGTGCCCTTCAATACTAAAAGGAGGGAATCTCCTTCAAGGAAAGATGCCCCTCAGCAGAGGACAGGTGATGCTCTGGAGGAGCTTGTTGGAGAGTTTTGGGGAGCCGAGGCTCAACCTTTGGAGGGCACATTAACCCAACCACACTGAGGGCTCCACGGTGCCACAGCAGTCACATCTGCAGCATAGAAGATTAAAATAAATAGCTGTTAAACTACAGGCTGCAGAGAGCACTAGACATTAGTGCTGCTTTTAGTCATGAATATGTTGCTATTTAGAGATGACTGATACTTTTAAATCTCCAGATTGTTCATATTAAAAGCATTTTTCTTTTTTTATTTGAGATTTTATGCTATTCTGCAGACATGTCCCTAAATAAATGTATGTTTGACTCTGTCTCCAGTTAAGTAGACATCAAATTGGAACTTACTAAAAACAACTGTCAGAAATGTTCCTGTACTTCAACTTCAAAAAAATGTTAATATCAAGTGACAGTGATGATATAGATCTGATATGAAATCCCTAAAGTAAGTTAAGGCTAAATGTTTTTGGGTTTGGAATAATCCAAGATGTTTTGTTCAAACTCTTAATTTTATTACAGTTTTCCTACAGGCACAGCAGAGACCTGTGATCCACCACAGAAGGGGTGGTTTAAAAAGGAACATTTTTAAGCACAGAATCTCTCCACCTACAGCATAAAAGAATAGTAGTGAAGTTGCCAAATCAAAGGCTTTAACATCAGGGAGCACTGGGATTAAAGACATCTCTGGCTTAGTTTTTCTATACGTGTCTAATATGGCACAGTACTTAATGACATAATTAAACAGTATTTTTCCTGTAGGAAAAGATTGCACAGTGGATAGACCACGTTCACTTCAGGAACAGCTATTCAGTATTTAATTTTCTCTTTAGTTTTCAATATGTGGCCTAAGGTTTAAATCAAGCTGGGAGGGAGAGGTCTTATAAACTGCAGTCTTGATGACCTGATCTGATCCTGGGTCATTTGCAGAGCAATCGTAATCTAACTTGTGCACTGAATATGCATGCTAGAATGTTTCCAGTGAATTTTTTTTTTCTTTAGTTCTGCCTCCGTCTAGTAAGAACAGAATCTTCTGATGCAGCAACTGCAAGAGAGAAAAGTCCCTGAAGCAGCCAAGTCTCATTGGGTAAGTAGCCACCTGTGCTGGGCATGCTGTTGCTTGGATGCTCGTGGTGCTTGTGATAACTGGGTATGGATGGAATTGTACTAGTGACCGAGGATCCCAGAGGTGTCCTTTTCACAGCCACTATCCATACCAAAGCTCTTTCCTGTGCAGGAGATTTCCATCATTGCAGCATCGCTCTGTCAAGACTTGCCTCTGTTCAGTGCTGTGGAGCAGCGGCTGAGCTACGTGTTACACAACCTACAAAACGAGCCGGAGGTCTATAACACAACCAAAACTAGATCAAGGCTTTTGTAATGAGTGGGACCTTAAATGGAGATGTTGTTTGCACACAACCCTTTGCTGCTAAGAAGCAGAGAACAAATATTTGTACAATCGCCTTCACGAATCCTGTTCATGTAAACCTTCTCCCCTCCCTGCAATAAAAAGCTGCCAAAAAGGTTGGCTCTCCATGAAACTTTGCTGCGGGTCATAAATGTGCCTGCCTCCAAAAGCAGCCCTGCACTCAGTGCTGAACATGGCATGGCAGGAATGAACCAGCTGTTCTGCTCAGCTTGAAGGGCAGATCCTCAGCTGGTCTTGAGAGCTGTGACTCCAGTATAGCCAGTGTAAGCCTGGGCTGCTCTCTGGACCTTTATTCTGGCTGGTTAACTGCACAGCTTTACATCCCAAATCCTGCTTTTCATGCTGAAATGTAAAAACACACACCACGCAGTTCAGAGGCTGTTTTGGCCACAAGTTACCCACTGCAACTAGGGTTTGATGGAGGGGGGTGGAGAACAGCACCACGAAGACACAAACTCTGCTTATCACCACTTTGGTCTCAGCAGCCGTGAAGGACCTATCAGCCCGTGTGGGGCTGCATCTCAGTCACCTGCCACTGGTTTTGAAGCTTTGTGAGGATGTGTCCCCAGCAGAGGTTCCCACTCTGACCCTGAGCGGGTCGCAGCGTGGGCTGTGGTGTCTCTATTGCTGGAGAGAGCTCCCATCTCGGAAGGGAATGAGGTGATCCCCATCCTTCTTCCAATGTTCACACAGAGGAGGTGGCGAAGCTGTTCTTTTTTGTTGTTGTCAAAAAAGGGCACGATAGCAGGGGCCATAGCCTGAGCTAAGCACATGGGAACGCGGGCAGCCACTCTGCATGCCTGCCCTGGGCAGCTCTGCCAGATCACCTCCAGCCCTGACCTCACGTAGCCTCTGTTATTCCAGCTCCTGAGGCCAGCTCCGAGCAGCAGCTTTGTCCTCAGTGCAGAATGGTTTGTTTTGACGGCAGGATAATTAATGTGCCTCAGCTCCATAGCTGTAAAGTCCCTGGGGAGACGAGGCATGTGTAATTTTTACTGCTCCACAGCTAGGTGAGCATAACACAATACTCCTGCCCAGGGCTGGCCATGCTTAGTACCTGACAGTAAAAACTGCAGCTGTTCTCCTCATTTTATAGAGGCAAAGCTGGTATCTATTAACCATCCCACTTGGAAAAATAATACCCAGCTCCCCAGAGAGGCCACAGTCAGAAACTGTCAGCTATGGCAAACTTTTTGACATGATCAAGGAAACTGGAATCACTTTATCTTCTCAGGCAGGATTGAATGAGTGAGCCCTGTCTCCTGCTGCCCTGGAGGCAAGGTAATGAAGCTCTTCTTTTTTGTTATTTAAAATGGGCGAAAACCAGCATAGGCTAAAGCCACCCTTCACTAAAGAACCCCTTGGCTATTAGGAGGTCCTGCTCTGTGCAGAGCAATCCCGTCCTGGGGCAGCACCACTGCAAGACTTTTGGTGTGATTTAAGGCCTGAGAGAATTTTATATATGCACACTCATCCCTTCATACAGCAACATCCACATTTACATACAGCTACTCCAGATTTTACCCTAATTTCATAAAAACTAATCACTACCTTTTCCACCTTGGCTCTCCTTGTAGCCCAACTGCTCAGTCCTCATTTGGGAGTGCTCAGCACTGATGCACTGAAGAAAGGTTTACTGATAGTTCTCCCATATTTCACCATGCTTTATTTTAGGTCTTCTATGGTTTCTTTCTGGTTCTTTATCATTATTTGTGCTAATAAACTCTGCAAATATAAAGTCATAATGGTCTGTATGATGACTTTGATAGAATATATCACCTTTCCTACAGCTTCTCAATTATGTATCAGCATCTGTTATGTGCTGCACATTGACATGAGAAAAAACATTTGCCATTAAAGCCCTTTGCAAACATAGTTCTCTTCCAAGCTTTGACTTGCTACTAAATAAATATGTATGCAAGATAGTGTATGTGTATTACTACAGAAGACTATTATTTACACACCATCCAAACCTGTACAAATTCTAATGTATAGTTCACACAGCAAACATTTCCTAAGGCATGGTGCTGCAGTGGCTCTTCTCTATAGCTGTGCTCACACTGCCTCCAGGACCAGAAACCCGAAACTTAGTCAGAGACCAAACCTGTGTCCTTCCCAACCGTGACACCATTGAACTTTAAGAATGCAAATGAAGTGCCTCATCACCTCCAGCTTTCTCTGGGAAGAAACAAAATCCAGCTAAGATCTGACTTTCCTCTGGAGATACCCATCCCTCTCCCTGGGCTGTGAAAGCAGACTGGAATTCTAGTCAGGCACTCGGAGAAGTGGAGTGTTTCCATAGCCATGAGATCTGACTGACCCCATAACACTAGTTCTGTAAAAAAAATAATCTCACCCAACAAAAAAGATAAAACAAGGAGAACTTTCAATACTCTAAGAGGCAACAAGATGCCTGGTCAGTTTTGAAACTTTTTAGTAAAAAAAAAAAACCAAAAAACCCAACATTAAGCTGAATTTTTTCAGCTGAATTTTTTCAACTGCTGACATATACTTTGTGTTCCTTTACAATTTCTGCAGCCAGTGGGTAATAAGTCACAAACCATCACTCGTACAAAAGCAGCAGTCACCTGACCCTGAAGCAGAAGCATGTCCCAGACAGTGCGAGCACTGCAGACTGGCAGCAGTCCCAGGTGCTGGTCTCCATCTCCACGTCACCCGTGGTTCATCCCTGCACATGGACACAGTTCAGAGCCCACATGGCCAAGGAATGGACCCATGGGGAGGCAATCGAGCGGCCCCAGGGACTCCTCCATCTACCCTCGGGAAAGCCCTGGCCATGAAATCAGCATCTCCTGACCCCATTCTGTTCTTACTGTCATTTCCATTCAGTACATTTTCTTCTCTTTTGTTTGTATGATTGTGTTGCCGGTTTAGACCCATCTCCTGGAAGCCCCACAAAGAATTATATATGTTGCAAACACGTGTGTGTTTATATATATATATCTACACATGCACAGAGACAGGTGACCCACAGTTTGCCACCTAGCTTTGACTGCAGAAGTGACAGAGAGGGAAGCAAAGACTGGGGTGATTTTATACCAGCTGAAGATCTGGTCTATATGTTGCAACATACCTCATGTAAAGTAAACACGGCCTTGCATCATAAACCATAGGCTGAAGCCAAGAAATAGCTCAGCTGAAGGAGGTACAGAATAAGGAGAGCACAAGTCTGTTCAGGTAAGAGAGCTCTATCTAAAAACATGTCCTGACATACTCACAAGAGGAGGGTAGGTATTTTTGAAGCTGATTTTTTTTTTCCTTCCCTTTGCAACTCCCCAAACCTCTGAGCTCATTAAAAGGAAGACACTCTAATTTTAAGGGGTGGCCAAGAGGGAAAGGTCAAGGAAGGACTTCTTTGCAACGTCAATTCTCAAGTTGCAGTGAGAGCAGCAGCAGGGTTTTCATTAAGCCATTGTCACAGCAAAGGAGGACTGCTGTTACCTTCTGTGCAAAAGGTAAAGAAAAGATCTGGTGATTTACACAAGTCTGGCTTCCGTGATGCTCAGGTCACCGTAGAGGTCTGCTGGAAACGAGATTCCCCAGTGGACAAAACCCAGGGGCTTGTCACCAGCAGCTGGCCCTGGCTGTACTAAGGAGCAGCCAGTGCTGCTCTACCAGTAGCATCACACATCCACTCTGAACAGGAGGGGGGGTGTGTGTGTGTGTTATACCCATAGGCTTCCAGTTCTGAAGGTGCAAAGCTACTCAGAGAATGAAGTGGTTTGCAAGGTAGTAAAGTCTTCAAAAGCAGCAAAGAAGCTAATTTTGTTGTTGCACCAAACCTTAAATAATGCCAGAATGCCCTGGGAACCCAGAGAAATCTCTGCTGAACGGGACACTCTGTCTGTTAGGGAGGGACTCCAGCTTCAAGCCCAGAGCTTGCCACTTTGTATTTCATGGACAGACATCAGAGGAAGACCATCTGATTAGACAAATTACTTTAGTTTGGACTGAAACAAATCCTTGATTTCAATTCATCTCATCTCCACTTGAAAATTGCTGTCTGTCCACTATAAAGCATCCTGAGAGATGACTAAGAAAAAAAACCATTGCTTGAGGCCCTCAAAAGGCAAACAAGTGTTGTGTCTCCCAGGTGCACATCTAATGACATGGGTTTAGGGTGTTCATGACTGTAACTGCCTCTGCTTCTCAGGAAAGCTTTCCTCAAATCCATGGGTTGGGTCTGAGGCCCAAGACGCTGTCTTTTAACAATTAATTAGCTGAAGCAATTAGTGGTTGTGTTGTACAAAAAGCAACAAAGGGAGTGTGAAAATTGACAGCCAGAGAGCAGCTCAACCTGAAACCAGAGGCAGAGGGCAGAAACAGGCAGCACGTCTAGCAGCCAAATCATGTCTTGACACAGGCTCTGAAGCCCAGCAGCCAAACATCAATCGTGATTGTACCCATGCAAATTTGAGCTTTCTCTCCTGCATTGTGATTGCACTCATGTCACCTCTGGGTATTTCCACTGAAATGCTGTTGAATTACCTTGAGTAACCCCTTGCCCACAGCCAGGAATGGCAGAGCGGAGCGCAGCCCGACAGCTTTGGAGCCAGTCCAGATTGAAGCCCGAGCCCCAGGCAGCAGAATCTGGCCCCTGAGCATGGAGCAAAACTTGAGCATGGAGAGACCAATGATTTGTAGGGAGACACAAAGTGCACAGGGTGAGCTGCACCTGTATCCCAGAATGTGCCTTTTGGAAAGATGATGCTTAGGACAGTAATTGCTTTATGCACATGACTGTCCAATCATCTGCCCTGCCCCATAAGCTTCTGGGGAAGAAAAAGAGGGTGAGGTGAGGTGAGGTGAAGAATGACAATCAAGCTGGGCTGACATCTGTATTGAATTCAAGATACTGTAACGCAGGGTAAGATAGAAGCACCTGCCATCTTTATACAACAACCTGTAATTATGTGCACAAAGCCACAGGTCTCTGTGTGTGTAGGTGTGTGTATGCGTTACACAGTAATATGGGTATAGCAACCAAAGATGATGTAGTTGCTTTTCTTTCTATATTATCATTCATTAGGAGATATGCATTACGTCCGTTTCTATTTTTTAAATCCATGGCAAAACGTTAAACCATTTTCTGACTTGCAGGGCCCCGTGCTGTGCCAGCAGCCAAGGCTGTACCTACAGACCTATTTCTCTCTCTGAACCGTGGCAGCCTTGCCCTGCTCCAGTCTTCTTGGGCACTTGCTGTCCCTACCCCAGGTTAAAGACATGATCAGGCACACTGCAAGTTTTAAGCCCAAAGTGCCCCTTTGAACTCAGAGCTTATCTGAGACCTTGTTGCCTTCTGGCAGGTTACTCTGAGAGTTTGAGACAGACGTGATCTGGCTGACAGAGGTTTATCCATTAAGACAGAAAAGCTGGTGCCCTGTAGGAGCGAAGCTAATCTGACGAGGTACTCAAACGAGAGCCGTAAAATGCTTCTGACCCGAGAGGATGCTTTCCAGCCCCACGCTGAACAGGATGCGGTGACAGGAAGGTGCCCCACGCTTGCAGCTTCGCTACACGCTGCTCCGACTCAGCGCCGTGCCGCTGGCAGCACCCATCCTGCCTGGCCCTCGCCCCCAGCCCACCCAGGGATGGGTGCTCATCCTGCAGGGTCTGGCCTCTGAGCACTTGCTGAGACCCAGTTTTCTCTCCACCTGTCTGCATGGGATGGGAAGGACCTGGAGATCAAAGGGGTGCCTTCTGCATCGCAGGCGGGCGAGAGCACTGCTGTAGACCTGCCTGGAAAGCAAGTAATAGCAAAAAGCTGGACCTGGTCCAGAACAGGTAAGAGTAAGACTTTGCTAGGTGTAGAAAAAAAGAGAGGTGCTTCACCCTTGTGTGATGAGGGCACAGCCTGGCCTTAAGCCATTTTCCTTCATCCTTTTCACCCAGTAAGTATGCCTTGACTTCTGCTCTAAAAAGATGGGAATGTTCTGACTTCTCTAACATCTGTTACTCCAGGTTACCCTGTGCACTTCCCAGCAGAGAGGGCACAGCAAAACCACGGTCACAACCCACCTCCTCCCAAGCAGCTGTTAAACAAAACAGGAAATAGTGGCCCTACAGCGTGACCGGGCTTTGAAGCTCTGCCTGGCTTCAGTAACCTTTGGGGGGGGGGAAGGTTTAACAAGCACCATTCAGCCCCTCCGGTGCTGGAACCCTTCTTCACCTTCTTGTTGAAAACACTGCTGCCCATTCCCCTCGGATGCCATACATCAGGCTGGGTGACCCTCTCCTCTAACAGAGCAAATAGGCAGCGAAATAAAACCACACATTCACCTTAAGGAGATGAAGTAGGCAAAGCATTTTCTGTTTGCAAAAGGGGAAGAGTGGTGAGTCCATCTGCGAAACCGTTCCCCATTAACCAGCCCATGACAGCATCTTACATCCTCCTATTGGCAGTTTAACAGTCACCTCAAAAGCACATGAACTTTTGTAACACTGAGAACACAAAATCACAAGGAGGAGGAATCCCTGGGATCTGCCACATTGCACAGCCCACAAAAAGTTATTTGGAGGGAAAGAAAAAGGGTCCTTTGTTCCTTTAACTCTAATGAGGTAATAACAGGAGAGCAGCACGTGTCCTCTCAGGTCAAAGAGCCCTGCCAAGACAGTTGCAAAAACACACAGACTCGACAACGATGAGCTGCATCTTCTCCTCCAGTTATGACTTAAAGCTCCCACTTGTCCAAACAGTTCTCTAAGCTCTACCACAACAAATTGGTAAAAACCTCTTTCTTCCCAAGGAACCCTTAAACACCATCACGTTTCATAAAAATGTGTCCCTAGGATGTGGTGTTAACACCTCTCAATTATTTTTTCCCTGCCAGAATGAGTTAAGGCAGGAGCCTCTGTCCTGGCTTTGAATTTCCTGGCTTTCCCCTGTCTGCGTCACAACATAATTCTTTCCAGCCAGCCTTTTCCTCAGATGTTCAGAGCTAGCATTGGGACCCGTGCCAACTCTCCTTCCCAAAACAAACACGGAGCCTCCTGATGCCAAAGATTTGCCTTCTATTCAACACCCCAGGGACAAAACACTTGGCTTTGCTTGCACTGCCCCGATTTTCAATTCTGCAGATGTATATAAATAAATATACGGCTTTACAGAGCCTTGCCTGCACTGGAACAGACTCGGTGGCATGTCCCTACAAGATGTCTCTCTCCCATCAACTGTAAACAGAGCTTCAATTAATTAAGGGGGTTACTTGCCAGGTTAGTACATGTAGTTTCAGCAAGTAGAATAAGGCTTATTGTCACATTGCTTTTTTCTGGTGTAATCGTGTCTGCATCAGAGTTTTTGCTAGTAATTAAAACACCCACACATTATTAAACCACCCTGCTTCCAGTGTAAACCTGGTCTAAAACTAATGCCCTGAAAAGTGATAAAACACTTTTCCCATCTCAGTAAAAAGCTCTTCTTTCCCTTCAGTGTCTCTGGTTCACACCTTATCTGCCACTGTAACCTTTGCCTGGAGGACTGGAAATTGCAGAGCTGTTGGTGGCTGGTGACAAACGACTGAACGGAAACAATGCCACAAGCCCTGTAGATACCAAACCACAGCCCTGTGCTGCTCCAAGTGGGGAATCAACTGGAATTTAGACAGATCCTTTCTCTCTGCTAAGGATCACGTCCTTTGGTCTCAGGACAGGTGAAGTGTGTGTCCGCTAGCAAGCTGAGGTCCTTTTGGAAGGAAAACAAGTAGGCTGCCTGTTTTTGAGGAAACAACTATGTGGCTTATGTCAAGTCTGTGCTTAATATGCTCCTGAGAGGGGAAGAACATGTAGAGAATTGGAAAGAAATCACCTGTAATAATCACTATTAATTCACTGCCATCAAGTGCTGGCAGTATTTTTTAGATTTGATTGATGAATCCCCAAATTCCAGCAATAAACTTCACATTAATCCCTCAGAACTTTGCGGGCTCTCTTGTGGCATATGAAGAAGGCACAGATGGAAGGATGTCTCTGATCTCTGCCTCCCCTCCTCTTTCTGGAAATGTTTAGACCTAGAATTGACCTGAATTTGAACACTTACTTTATTTAAAAGAAGTGTTTTGGCTAAAAAAAAAGAACTTGAAAAATAGTACCTAATGAAGCTATACAAAAATATCTATGACTTAGGCAATATCATTGATACAAATATGTGGATGCCAAGCCTATAGTCTTTGCTCATGCCGAAGTCAATAGCATTAAGTTCAACAATTTTTTAGGGTGCTGAAGGGCTATACTAGGGGTTCAATAAGCGTATGTATTGAAGGAGTGTGAAATGTGGGTTCTTAAACAATATGTCCAAGTTTTCTTTGTGCTCAGAAAGAAACACAAATATATAATCATTCATAATTAACAATCCCTCTGTAGTGCCGCCTGCAAAAGGATCTTGTGTTCCTTCATAAATATTAATTAAATCAATCCAACACCCCAGTTGCATAACAATTATTAGTGCCATTAACAGATGGAGAAACTAGGGCACAGTTTCATTGCCCACACAGAGCATCTGCTGCAGATCTGGGAAGAGACTGACCCAGCCACAGCCTGAGTTGAGCTATCAGATGCTGGATTCAGATGCCTCATAACAAGTATCTGCCTCAAAAATGGCACCCTGATTGTCACATTAGGGTGGAAATGCCTCTTTGAAAGGTTACTGTCAAAGAGTGTCATTATTAGAGGGAAACTAAGCAGCAGTATCTCCAAGGAAACCAGCACATATGTGAAGGAGGGAGCAAAGAGACAAAGCCAGGAGCTGGAACAGAAGCTAGAGGTGGCAGCCGTTCTAATTTTCCCATTTCTTTATATTTCTAGTATGACATTCTCTTGATAAGTTAGAAAGCTTTCTGCTGTGAATGTCAGAGCAATTTATTTATAAACAATTAATTTCTATCACTCAAGCATGAAGGACCATAGCTCTACCTCAGAGTCCTGACAGCTGCCCCAGGAGTCCACCTGCTTTCCTCCCGGGCAGCAACAACCACCAGCAGACTCCAGCAGACATCCTGCCCCATCCTTCACACTTCTCTCACGTGTGTATCCTCACTACAGCTCTGGCTGTCATGTCACCCACCGCTGAAATGCAGCTATTTCAGGTACAGGCTGCCAGAGTTCCTTAGGGACAAGAACAATACAGGTGCATTTGCTTTCAACACCCAGACCCTATGTGATGGGACAGATTCAGCACGGGGAGTGAGAGTCTCAAAGTCACTTGGACTGCAGCAGGACCAGGAGACACAGGTCAAAGCTTTGCCTTATCAAAAATACAAAAGTAGCTTGAGAGATTTGGGGTTGTATTATTTAATCCCTCTAGAAGATGGCATATTGGGCTGCAGGGCTCCCCTAAGCACAAAGTAGTATTGGCTTTTGGCTGGAAGAACAGTATTTCCAATTAAAGGCCAAGTATTAATTCTTACTTCTTGGCATTCCCACCAAAGCACCAACATTACGCAAGCTGAAGAGCTGGTAATGCAAGATGATGTGGTTCTAGACAGCAAAAACTATTCTTAAGCTCTTCTTACAGCCAAGGGGTTTGACTTGGACATGTTACTGTGCTTCTATACTTAGTACTATTAGAGGATGAGCATTTGCACCATAAGAACAACGTGATAATAAAAAAAAAAAAAAAAAAGAGAGAGAGATTTATCCCTATTGAAATGCAAAAAAAAAATTCATGGCATAGGAAGGAATTCTCCCTTGTGAATATGGGTTAGTCTGTCTGGACTAATCTTCTACTCATACATAGTGGTGTATTAGGGATTTAAAAAAAAACCAGCATCTGAAGGCTTAGACAGTACATTTACAGTGGAACAGGCTCACATGAAAGATGTATTTTCAGTGCATGAAATGACATGTTTGACTTGAATTAATGTTGGAGAAATCTAGAAATCTCTTGTATTGGGTTTTTTTTGGTTGGTTTTTTTTGTTTGGTTTTTTTTTTTCCCCCTGTTGTTTCTGTGAAACCCTTTAATAAAGGCTTTACAGAAGCAGTAATATGTAACTTTAAAAGGCCACTAAAGCCAATTGAAAGCAAGCCAGTGCAGACTGGATTCCTGCTTCCTGCAGAACAGCAATAAATCCTCCCACTGCCTCTCAGTACCCTTCAAACCACAGAGCTGCAGACTGTCAGACCGCCACGATGACCATCGCTCACCCAAAACAAATGTCTTAAGGCTCTGTGTCTATGGTTCCCCCAGATTTACTGTGGCTCGTTCATCATCTTCTCTGCACCACCCACTGAAGACATTTTTTGTCGGAGTATATTTTATTTTGTTTTCTTCCAACCTCCTGGGGTTGGTTCACAGAGTGAAATTCAAGTGCAGCCCCTACACGCCAGTTTTGTAGTAACTCCCTTATGAACTGCACAAATGTCTGAGAAGAAAGAAATCTCAGCACAACGGGCAAAAGGGCAGAGAAAATTCATATGGAGCAGAGGTACATGGAGCGAAGCACAGCGGGAACATGAGCTGCCCAACGATGCCCCTCAAGCCAAGGGCAGATTTGAGAACAGAGAGTATTTCCTAAATCCTTCTCTATCCATCCAATGTTCTCCAACTCATAGTGCTTCTGAGTAAATGTTAAAACAATTTTTACCAACATCTTATTCATTTGCACCTAATTCACAGCAATATTTCTATGCTAGATACCCAGACCTTAAAATGCAACCTGATCCTCTAGGCAAGACCTAAGTCTACGTAGGCACAGTTAAGATTAAGCAAGGCACAAAACCATCATCAGCTGAAGAATGATGAAGCGCCAGATAGTGAGTATGTGCGAAGAGCTGCATGGGGAGCATTGGATTACTGCAGCTGTAGATCCCCTCAGCATAACTGCCCGGTGCTCACCCAGTGCTGCCAGCTGTGGACCAGAGCTTGCAAGATGCTGCAGATATCCCAGAGGGTTCTCTCAGTACCCGCAGAACTCCCCAGAAGAGCTATCAGAAAAGCCTAGTTTCAGGATGCTTTTTAGACCATGTGAGTTCCAGTCAGGGATACACATTTTACACCACACCATTTAGGGAAAAGAGCTGCACTGCTATGAGAATATTTGTGCCCATTTTCTCGCAGCGATGCAAAGGAGGTGGCAGAGGACTGCAAGCACTCCAGGGAATGCAGCTTCAAGGGTGATTTCCTGCAAGCCTGGCATGATAAAAGCCCATTTGCATGCATTAACCCTGCCACAGTCATTGAGTAAAGTGTGGTAGCTGGGACCTCCACAAAGCAGTAATTGCACTCACAGGGACTCAGTTACTTGCAATTCTCTGTACATACCCAAGGGCTGTCTCACTGCCTCAATACACCGATATTGTTCTAGTAGAGACAAAACTAAGAAGCCCATTTTATTCCCATTGGGAAGGAAAAGTCCTGATGCACTTTAGTCTTTCATTTCCTGGAAGCTGAATTTACCCACTGGTTAGAAGTACTGTCAGGAGGAAAGTGTCATTTACTGGTTTTTTTTTGTTTGTTTTTTTTTTTTTGTCATTTACTGCTTTTACCTCCACGTTCTCAGGCAGAATCCACCAGCTCTATCACAACTGATAAATTTCCTTATAAGTGAACACTGTGCTCCTAGAAACTGCTCCCCTGCCTGCAGCCTCCCTGGGCACTGCAGCCCAACTTCCTAAAGCTTCAGCAAAGGAAACTTGACCACAACAAAATCAACCACTTTGCCATTGAGTTTCAAGGAGCCAAGGGTTGGTGTACACAGGAGTTTTGCTGTTAGAGAAAACACCATATCTGGAGAATTTCAACTATCTGAAAGTATTTATTAACTCAGCCTTGCAAGTCTCTATCTCTGTAAGCATTACTTACATAAACACCGTGTCAAAGATACAGCAGACATATCACGGTATTGGTACATTATTTGCACAACCTTTGTCAAAAATCCACAGTGTTTTTCTGCTGGCATTGTGGCATTTTATATGGCATCTCACCATCAACAAAGAAAACAGCTGTGCCCACACACTGTAGTATTTTTGAGCTCCTTTTTATTCCCCACCACAACCGGGTCTTCCGAGCAAAGATTATTATTTCTGTCCTCTAACACCAAGGATCCCTTATCACTGGGAAGGCTCCTAGCATGTTAGATGATGTATGAACACATAAAAGCTTCAAAGAGTTGACAAGCTGGAGATAAAGCAGATAGGAGAGCCCAAGGAAAGGTAACACTGGCCTGCAGAGGTGACAGCAACATACCACAACATAACATACCAACAGCTTAGTCACTGCCAAGTGTTTGCCACAGCAGCTACATTTTGCAGTGAACTAATTGCACTTTTTCAGTGCTAAATAATCAAAACAAGACATTCAACATAACTAATTCAGTATGATATGTGGCAGAGGATCATGCCACCAACTTCTGATTTATTACCAGGACATCAAGAGTTTTACTCAAGCCTGCAGCTCTCACGAGCCTTCCTTTCAATTCTGGCTTCCTTCCAAACCTGGCTGTATCTGTAACCCACAGGGGTGCAAAGAACAGCATGAAAACAAAACCTGGGTTCATCCTCAAGAATTTAGAAACCAAAAGAGAAACAGCAAACTGTTCTGGCTGTTGTTTTGGGGATTTTTTTAAATACAGATAAATAAAAAGATACTCGGTATCTCAAGATGCCTTTGCCAGTGCCAGGATGCTCTGCTGGCCGACGCATACATCGGCACGCCCGGGGATGTAGCTCAGGCGGCCAGTTACTGCCCGGCTGGAAGGCAAACCACACAATCCAGCCGACAGCTTTGCTCAGTTGTGGCTCAAATTCACTGCAGTTATTTCTGGAAGTATTTCAAATGCCTGTCCTGAAGGCACTAGGACCACTGCACCCAGTGAGTCATCTGCGACACCTGACATAGGCAATAAATCCCACTGTGTTTACTAAACCTTTCTACAGGACTCTGTCCCATATGCTATAAATGCAAAGTACCCACAGACACCTGCAACAGCGTGGGTCCAGTGCTATTTTTTCCCTGAGTAACCAGTTAAAGTCCACCAGTTGAAGAGTATAATACACAATAACTCAAGCACTATCCAGAGGGACATGATAACCTGGTGTTAAGCATCCCATCTGAGCATTTCAGGAAACAGATTATTTTTTTTTGCTTGACCGTGGACACGTTTGGGTAGAACAAACCAACCCAAGCCACAGATTCCCTGCAGCCAAAACATTTTTCAGAACTGGTTTAGCCACCAGTGATAAAGTGTTGCTGACAGCATGGAACACAGCAGAGACCAACACAGGCAGTGTCTCCCCAGCTTCTTGGGTGGGTTTTGTAGCCCAGGCTGATGGAGACAGAGTAGGACCTGAGCTGGCTGTGCTTGAGAACAGCCACATAACACTGCAGCCACAGCCTCTTGTCTCTGTCCTTTTGTGCTTCACCCACAGGACAAAGAAAACATTTCCTTTCAGGAGATGTAAATGTGAGTCTATCAAGTACAGAGAGGGAGAAAACCATCAAGATGTAGAACCACCTTGTTAGCCAAAAAGCCCTTGAGCTTATAGCTCTGAAATTATGGGAAGAATAATAGGCACTGATGCAGGTAACGTTAGAGTGACTGGAGATGCAGCAACAGCCTTTCTGTGGCCCAGCTGGAACACGCTGCAGCTGAAGGAAGGCTTGGGGGTGAGAGGCAGGGTCAGACACGTGGAGATGCACTTTGAAAGCCAGCACATAGGTCACATTGCTGCAAAGGGTCAGAAATTCCTGTTTCAGCGGGGTGGTTGGTGGCAATGACTCACACCTATCACATCACTGGTAAATTTACCCCGGTTCACACTTTCCCTTGGGCAGGAGGCATTGTACCCAGCTTTTCCAGGAAGCATATTGTATCCTGTCAGGGGATTTGTGCAGGGCAAGGGGTACTTTGCTCCATAAGAGCAGAGCTCGTGTTCTACCTACGGAAAATAAGTGCCAAGACAGGCTTGGCACTGCCCTCCGGGGAGCTTGCAGACAACACGGAAAGTATTAAATTCTGATGGGACCAGCAGCTGACTTCTATCAGAAAGGCACCATATCCTTTGAAAATCCTTAGTGTTTCTTTTCTCACTGGAGAGATAAACAGCCTACCAAGGTCATTTGCACTCTGCTCAGGCTAAGGAAGATGCACTGAGGCTGCAGGGCAGCACAGCTCAGCCCCTCAGGGGTGGGATGCTTTGAACAACGCTGTGTTCCTACAGAGGAAACCAGTACCAAGCATGACTCGAGATTAAACCGAGGCCCTTCTTCAGTGGATAACAGCATCACTGCTTCTGACTGCCAGTGGGCTGCAAGGCAGCAACAGCGTAAATGGAAATTAGTTTCTTTACGGATGGCGGGCAGGACTGAAAGCCCGTATCAGAGCAGAACACAGCTGAACATTAAACGCCCCCCTTGGCAATGGCACCGGATCAAATCAATCGGCATCTCAACTTACCTAGCGAACGCGTTATCCTTTTGCAAACGGAGAGTAAACATAGCAGACGAGGCAAGCAGATCGGCAGGAACCGGAGCTGCGAGGCAGGGTCCCCTTACACAACAGTAGTCCTTTTCCCTGGCAGGTCAGAGGAGTTTTCATAGGCGGAGACGAGTCCCTTTGCCCAGCGGGTGCCAGGGGAGCCCTGCTGCATCACCACCAGCCGGATGGGAGGCTGGGTGTCTGCAGGGACCTCAGGAGCATATTCCTTGCTGGGATCCTTCCCCCTGCAGTCATAGAGCACGCAGGAGATCAGGAAAACCAGAAGCAAAATAACATAACTAGCTACCAGAATGATCAGATTCAAGGTAACAGGGTCAATCTCCAAATAAAACTCCATTTGGTCCCATACTACTGAGCGCAAACCCAGAGAATGAAGTTTCATATGTACAAGTGAGCGACCGCTAACTGATCAGAATAGATGTATTGGCTTTGTGGTAAAAATACATTAATCCTCAGGTCTCCTGTAGCAATGGATTTCCCTGAACTGGATGATTAAAGCAGCTCAGTTTAATAACTTAATCTCCTTCTTTTAATGCCACGCTGCCTACAGTGGCAGAAGCTAAATTTGAATGCTATATTGGCAGGAAAACATCCTCCTTGCTCAGGGGCTATCTCTTTCCTCAATGGACAGGTACAAAACTGGCTTTCCTCTAAAGGCATTTTCAAAACCTCCCTTCTACAAGTGGGTTTGGGCTCATAGGCCGAAGAAAACTGAGCTGTATAATTAATAAATGAATACAGATAGATATTAGAAAGTAATTTGCAAGGTAACTTCTCAAAATGTAATGAACCTGTTTCCAATTTCAACTAAGACCTTTTTGCCTGGTGCTAGTGCTACAGAAGGGCTTTTAAGGTGAATTAAATACTTTTATTAGCCAATTCTATATCAGGATTACTGGGACGTATCACACCACTACCACACGCTGCCCAGACAGTCCTTGCACAAGCTCAGCTGTAGGGTCCTGTTTCTCATGGGCTATTCCATCTCCTTTGAGTCTCACACATGTGAGAAGGCACAACACGACTGAAGCATTTCCGTAGCCTGGGCACCACTAATTTCTTTTTCATACACAGACCCTCTCCTTGCTAAAAATGTGAAGTTTGTGATGTGGCTTTGCCCTGCCTGGCAGCAGTGCCAGGCTGCCCAGCCATCAAACCTGCAAGTATTTCTTGCATTTTCCAGATTTACATCTGTGAAGCTGATGAGTGAGCAGGGACATATAGCTGCCACGCATCACCCACACAGCGCTTGCTGGATTCCCCAGAAAACTCTGCTGGAGAGACCCACCCTCTTCCAGAAAACCAAAGATGTACCAGTGCACAAGCTACCAGGAAGGCAGATGGGAAGGGCAGGAGGTGATGCTGGTAAGCACCACAGATGCTACGTCAGCATATTCACCACTTCCACGCAAAACTCCAAGGTTTTGGCCAGCATTACAGCACAGGAGGGTTTTAGGAAGAGATTAGGCTGTCCCAGCTCTTAGCACTGCCAGAGCTGTGGAAAAGGGCTTTACATGTCAGCAGGAATCTGATCCGGCGCGTCTAAGCTGTAAGAAATATGTCATGGGGCCATCCCGCTGCCGTCGACCTCAACGCATGCCACTTGTTTTAAGGCCAATATCTGCTGCATCCCCCACCATCTGCCCTCGTGGCTCTTCAGCTGAGAAGAAGTTTGTATCGAGAAGTAATCCCAAGAGGCACACTCAGCAGGGAGGAGGGAAATCCCATATCACTGAGGATGCATAGTTGCATGACCCTCATGTTGTGTGTCTTCTGCATGCCCTGTGCCATTTCTGAGGCAATCCAGGCATTTGGCTGTTCAATATAGTTTAGATGAGGCTGGGATTTATCAAGACAGGCTTAAGGCTTTTGATTATGCACTTCCCCTCCAAAGCAATGATGATTGGGGCTGGGATTTGGTTTCGGTGCTTACTGGGAGACTGAAATTCTTCTGAAAACCCCTCCAAAATTCCTCAGAAGCAGAAGTGCCTTTGAAGGGCAATAGAGTTTATGGTCTTAAATTTCAATCATGTTGCACCACAAAAAATTAGTATAAAGTAGTAAATACTATATAGTTCACACATTGAGAGAGATATGGGATTTTATGAGAGATTGATTCTTTTAAACTAGTCCCCAGATGGCAGCCTGGATTCTGAAAACACAACAGAAAGTTTATGGGAATTTTCTCCCTTGCATTTATTTAGTACCAGCAAGTTTGCCAAAACTGAATTGTCTCCTCTAAAGTCCTCCATGCTGGTAGCTTGGTTTCAGATTTCTGTCTAATATTGCAGCTGGGAGATACATGACATTAAGTGTTTAATTTAGGTACGCATCATGCCAGCTTTTAGGGGGACTTTTGAAAATGTAAAATCCACTCCTAGATTACTGCACTACCTCCTGTGTTGCTGCAGACAGGATCTCTTGGATACAGAAAAACCTCCATGTTTCTACACCTCTGCAGCTTCTCAAAATACTCTTAAGAGTCAAAATACATTATACTTTAAAAACACCTCCTGAAAGCTGTACCCAGGGTCTGGTTTGCAGGAAGGAGATCTTGCATTACACTTTTGTTGTATTCCCAGGATCCTTGTCAGTGAGCCGGAGCTGCTCACAGCAGCCTGTGTCTGCAGTCAGCGCGATGAAAAACGGTGTCCATGAGGGGATTTGGCTTTGATGCCAATGCCTATTCCTCCTCCCAGCTCATGTCAAGGCAGATGTTCACTGTTTGATATTCTTGTGCCCAAGGATTACCAGGGTCTAAAACTGCCCTCCAACACCCCTGTCCCAGGAGAAGGAGAATCACACCACCTTGGCAACCTCATCTGCACAACACTGAGGCTTTTTATAGTGGAGCCTCCCTCCAGCAAGCTGGCTCTACTCCCAGGGTCAGCGTCCTGAAGTCCTCCCCTGCCTGACCCTGCGGGAGCCCATCCTGCAGCCACAGCTCCGTAGCCGACCATCATTCACCGTCTCAGCCTCCTCATCCTGTTTCTGCCTGCACCCTTTTCTTAAGGCAAGTCATTCCCATCCCTGTTGGCATCTGTGCTGATGGAGTACTGACAGCTTTCCCAGCTCGGCAGCAAGCAGCTGCACATTTCCCCCGAGCAAATGAGTCACAGGAGTTGTAGATTGGGAAAAAACCTAAGCAAGTTGTGTATGCTTCCCCAGGCAGTGCCAGGAGCCTGGTTGATGGCTGTAGTTAAGAGCTGCCTTGCACAGGTTGGCTTCAGCAGCGACAGGGGAGGTTCCATCTATGGGACCCACTCTCCACAGATGTCCAAAATTCCTCTCTGCTGTAACTGCTTCAAAGGCCAGACCAGCTCTGCCACTGGCTGTTCCATAGCGCAGAGACAGTGGGCCGCACAAAACCTCCACTATATCCTCTAAAAGTGGATTAGCTGGAGCCTGCTATTTATTTATTTCACTATTCCATTATTCAGTGTTTGATAAAAAGC
Source organism: Actenoides lindsayi (assembly GCA_025331215.1). Classification (NCBI taxonomy): domain Eukaryota; kingdom Metazoa; phylum Chordata; class Aves; order Coraciiformes; family Alcedinidae; genus Actenoides; species Actenoides lindsayi. Next base: position 13,057 of record WTSP01005662.1, on the reverse strand, counting down.
CTACCCCGAGGGACAGAACTGCCAGCTGGAGACCCAAGGCCACCAACACAATTCCACACTCACTTTTTCCTCATTTCTTCCCCCCCTCCATTTTCTTCACCTTGATTCATAGACACTTCTGAACAGAAGGCATCTCTTCTGCAAGCACCCAGTTCAACTGGGATGAGACATGAGGCAACATGTGTACGTATTGTTAATAATTTTTGCTTGAAGCCATTGTACTATGAATTTCACAGTACAGAAGTTGAGAGGTTATTGAAAACTGCAAAGAATTCCATCTTCAGAGAAAAACCCCACCACTTTTTAAAAAGAAATTATTGGGAAGATGTTCTAGTGGGAGAGAGCTACTAGTGCTTTGTTTTGAGAACAACTACGACACAAGTAGCAAAGAGATTGCAGGCAGTGGCCGAAGAAAAGAAGAAATCAGACTGTGAGAAACTACAGCATCTTCTCCTCTAACACAGCAGTCAAATGATAGGTCCCTGTTGTGATGGCTTTTTGACTGTAGCAGGTTTGGGCTGATCACATGAGCATTTTGGCTGGCAGATCCAAAACGCAGCAGCTCAGAAGCGTGACCCATCAAGATGACTGTACACAGAAGAATATCCAAAAGGGACCAGGCTCTGCTAGACTCAGGCATACAGAAGTAAAAAGCAGTTTCCAGTTTTGGTGCTTCCCACATGAAGCCCAAGTAGCTGGAGCGCTGGCAGAGCCTCATGTGCTGCAGAAAACGCTGCTCAACCCGGCTGGTGTGGCTGACCCGATTCCAGCCGGCTGCAGCTTGGAGCTGTGACCCAGCAAGGTAGCTGTCACTGCCAGGCTTGATTGGCTTAACTGCAGTGTCATCGCTAAACATAGCCCCCAGGAAATAAAGCTCTTCAATCCTGCTGCTGTGTGAAAGAGGGGAATAGGGATGACAGCAATCCCAGCATGTTTCAAACAGAATAATGAATGAACCGAGACAGAGCATCTATTAGAAAGGACAGACCTACCTCCTGGGTAACACCTTGTCCTGCCTCGTCTCCGTGGCTCAGGACAGCAAAGGCAGGTGCTTTCAGGATGCAGGCAGCTGCCCAAGTCCCTCACCTTCCTCACACAAGAGGTTATAATTTATGAGAGAAACTGCAGAGATGTAAGGGCAGCAGGGAGAAACCTGACAGCGATCAGGAACCAAACCACTTTTACTCCCATGCCTCCAGTCCAAGTCTCAGGTGCCCCGAGCAAATGCAATGAAAGCAGATTTGTTATGCACATCACGTGCAGACACCAGTAACAGACACACGGCCACCGAGCTCCTCCTTGGGGATACCTCTGGGGTGCTTGAGGGGGTGTAAGGGGCCACAAACGAACATGTATTTAGCCTATAGCTTTTGGAATCTCAGCTTCCTCCAGCATAAGCTCTGCCAGGGTGTAAGAGGACTCGGGCCCCCTCCCTTACTCCTCCCTACGCTACAAGGAGCCACTCACCCAGGTCTCCCCTGTTTCCTATTTATTTCTGTAGTGCAAGACATAATTTATTATAGTTGAGGACTGTGGTGAAAGGAGGCTGGAACGGAGCAGTGTCACTGGAAGCACCCAGAGGGAAGGCCCAGAGCGGAGCCCAGCAGCACACACAAACCCACACCAACCACAGCAGGGCGAGCTGTGCGAGGTACCCAACACCAAGACTCTCGACCCCTGCTTTCCTGCCGGCCTCTTTCAGCCCGGGTTTTACCAGATGATCACCACAGCCTCACAGATGCCCGAATCGGGCTGACCACACGTAGGTGCTGTTGCTTTCCTTATGAAAGCTCCCGAAATGCCAGGGAGCAGCCGGGAGCTGCTGGGATCCGGCTGCCGCAGCTCCCGAGCCCAGGAGGGGGCATTGCAAGATCACGGGCTCTGCCCAGGACCCCCCAGATTTCAAGAGTTCCTCCGTGCAAGATGTTGCACCACTCATTATTTATTTTTAAGCTCTTTTAGACGACAGTGTCTCTCCTTTGTCAGCATCTGAAGAGAGAAGGAGTTTCCACCGGGTTTGTTCAGGGTTTATACCGTGCTCTCCTGCGGGAAGAGTTTGAGTGCAGTGGTTGAACCATTTCCTGGTTTGGAGGTGCATTTGTTAGCTAATTCGTCTTTGCAGCATTAGAAAACAGCTATTAAAATGGTGCTTTTGAAAAAGGAATAGAAATTAAAGAAAGAAGATGAAAAAAAAATACAAAATAGCCATTATGATGCAGAACTAGTCTGCTTTCCCTCCTGGGACCCTAAACCCACAAATACAGCAGTCAGTGAAATGTCTGACTTTGAGACTATGAATAGTCCTGCAGAGGTGAAAGACAGAGCTGGCACTCGAGGTGAAGCATATCCCAAATCTTGATGAAAGGACTCCAAACAAAGACAGAAGTCTTACCATATTAAGCATTGCCCATGAATGTTGCCTGTGTATCTTCAGCTCCTCTCCCAGCAGGCCTGACACCATTTAAAAAAACAAAAAAACCCAAACCACATTCCTGAAAACACTCCTCACCTACAGCCTTTTGTACCCAGCAGGCCAACATACTGGCTTAAATCCAATTTGCTTTATCTGCAAATCAACCTCCTAGAAAAGCCTCAGCTGGAGAGGATCTGATCCTCAGTAAAATAAACCCAGTTGCCATGAGGTGGCAGATGGTGATCAGCTATTTTTCTGATGGCTTTTTCTTTGTCTTGGGGCTCCTGGTGAGGCACATCCCTGCAAACCCACCACCCAGCTGAGATGGATCAAACAGAATTGGGATGCTGGTGATTCTTCCTACCTGAGCTCCTTGCTGGAGGGCTCTGCTGGCACCAAGGCTGGCTCTATTTGGTGCTGCAAGAAGCAAAACCCCAAAACATCTGATTCTGTACTATGATATTTGCTTTGGACGTGGGTTTTGCAAGACAAATATTATTTTTCCTATAGAGGAGTGTGCACAAGCCCAGGGCAATGTATGGCAAAGGAACTGAGGTGCTAGGAAGCCCCATCCTAACCAGGGGGTTCAGGAGATGTGGTGGTCAGCACTCCTCTTCGTGATCTCCAGTAGCATGTAATTCAAATGATGCTGAACATTCATATAAAATAGTTTAAAATTTAATTGACTTTTTGTTAACCAGGAAGGCAGATATGATGGGAAAGTTAAAACCCATGATGTGATTTTAGAACAGTGGCCCAAATCTTCAAGTGAGATAAATCTCTATAACTTTATCAACATAACTGGGCTGATATCAACAGAGCGTGGGTGTGTATTAGTGCCACTCTGTAGGGTGAGAGCCTGTAGAGGATTAATACCTGAAGAAAGGGAATGTGTTTATTTTTTATCCCTAGGTAAATTTCCAATGACAAACAAGGCATCATGTGAGAATTTTGACATATAACCAGCCAAGAGACACCTTGTTGGTAGTGCTGCACCCATGAGATGACCAAGCACACAAAACTGCTGTGGCAAATCTAGTTTGACGTGCTGTGTAATATTTAGTTGGTCCACTTGTCCTCGGCTGATTGAGAAGCATATGCAAATGTGATGCCTTCTCATTATTAATGGTGAAATGACTTAAAAACAGGAGGAAGAAAATGAAAATGTTTGATATTGAATGCAAGTCTGCTGGAGCGGGTCATGCACAGGTAAAGCAGACTCAAACTGGGTTTCAGTTCTGCTGGAGCTGAGCTGCTCGCTTGGTTTGTCTTCCGTCCCGTAACATATCTCCTGCCAGAGCTAATTAAGATAATGCAGACATAAAATCAGAGTGATATAGACATGCTTGCAGCAAACTCACTGAATCTCCTTTAGCTTACCCCAATGGAGTTTTGAGGATCAAACTCAAAATGATACCATATAAACTATCCCATCCTTTCCACTGGCCTGTCTTGGTGCTGCACAAATAACTTTCACTAAGTCTTTAAGGATATGCTTCTCTTATTCCCCTGACACTGAAGTACAGGCTCATATGTTTTGCTGAGGTGGGTTGGCCTTAGGCACACACAGTGTTAAGCTCAGACATGCGTGTTTAGCCAAACTTGGGCTATTAACTACTTTGTGGCTGCCAGAAATACAATTATTATTGTAGGTAGTAAAGCACTTAATATGAGAAATCACAAAGTGAGAGCTATAGCTTCTTGGTTTAGACAATTACAGCTTCTTGTTTCATTGCTTATGAAGATTAAGGGCTATGTTCTTTCCTTCCTTATTCCCAGTAAATCAGGATCTTGCCGATCTGGCTCTCTGTGACTGGAGCAGCTGGAGCATGTTAGCAAGAAGCACTTGGTGAGCCAAGGGCTGGGGATGTGCTGGGGATGTAACCTCTTCACCAGCACAACTGCAGCATTGAAGAGGAAAATAGGTGCTGGCACTGTTAAAGGATTTAGCCGTACAGTGGGTTACTCTAGGTTTGCTTCATTTAACAACTCAGAGTTGGGCCATCACCTCAGTGAGTGGCAAAGGACTTAGAAAATTCAACTCCTATATATGCTCTTAACACAATATTAAGTAATCAATGTTCTTCTTAAAAGTCCATTGTGTTTTTCCCCAAACTCTCAGTTCCCAGTCCCTTATTAATCTTCAGCCATTCTTTGCTGTCTTGCTTCAGTTCCTCTTCAGATGTCACAGGTCAGCACAGTCTCTTATCTTCAGACATTCGCCTTTAGAATTCTGAGAAAGACTGGAGTTGTTCCTTTATTTCAATTTATCTTGATCTATACCTTACCTAAAAGCAGTTAACCTTTAATAAAATGCTTACCCTAAGTTGACTACCCATCTATTATCGTGTCTCATATATAATAGAAAATTAATCTATTCATAACCATTATTCACTCAGCTGGGCTGGGTTTTAAACCAGCCATGGTAAGGGCTATACGAGAGACAATAAAAAGCATTCACAGGGTCTTAAGATATTATTCTACAACACCTGTAATCTATTCATCATCCAGTACTCTATAATGTCCTATTCTTCTCTAACTCCTAACTTAGCTAATCACCTTAAGGGCCTGTCTTCCTTTACAGGAACCCTTAGGTGACCTCCCAGAAAAGTCAGGTGCTACGGACACACAGGAGAAACTCCAGCACCCAGCCTGAGAGAGAGACTGGCGGCTCCAATTTTTGGCAGTGCTGCACACCGATTTTTGCCATTGCAGACATTGCTGCCAAGCAATTCCCCAGTTCTGTGTGGCACAAAATCTGTCCATCTTTCCTCAGGGTGACGTGTGTGTGTTTGCCTCTCTTTCTGTTTGCCTCGAATAAACCTCCATGGAGCGGGATGTAAGGAATACATCCCTATTCCTGGGGCATGTTTGAGTGCTGGTCTCATCATGTTACAAATCTGCAGGCAATAAATCAGTTTTGCTTATGAATTCAATCTGCTTTTTCTTCATTTGCTTTCAAGACTCTGCTACCTTGAGACAACTGGCAACACATAGATACTTTTCAAGGAACCAGAGGACTTTTATGAGCTGGGAATAGAGGTTCTTTGCCCAAGGGTGTAGGTTTGCAGGCAGAATAAAATGCAAGAGTCATCACGGTCATGAGCAAGCCACAGCTGAAGCGTCTGCAAAAACAGCGGTTGCCAGCTCTAACCCCACTGCTTTGTTGAATATGATGTTGGGTGAAGAAGACAGAGAGGAGTTGGATGATGAGAAGAACAAGGGTTGTCTGAAAATAACTTGACAAAATCTCTCTTGACAGAGCTCTCTGCTCGATTCAGCTGGGGTGCAACCAGAGAGAGAAAACCCTGAGGTTTCCTGAAGCAGCTTGTCTTGTTTTGATTTTTCAAGCTCCTCGCTAGGATCAATGCAAATCTGTCTCGCATCAAGTGTGAAGGCAGCAAATAAAGTGGACTCTGAGTTTCACTTTTTTGGGGTTTTTCAGGGAATACAGGCCTCCCTCCAAGGAGGATACTTGAATACCAGGCAGACACCTAGTGAACAAACCAGCAGTTCACAGCTGTTCTTTCCATCTCTCTTTTTCATTGTTTGTAGAAACAATGAAGTGATGGAGGACCGAGAGGGTTGAACTGATGAAAAAGGAGACCCAAATGCCAAGCTGTTTAGTGCTCTTTGTAAAACCCAAATAAATGGAAAAAATAAATCAAGCTTAGACATCAACAGGAAATTGAAAAGTTGCATCAGTGGAATGAGAGAAATGTACACGTCAATCATTTGGCTGGAGATGTTGTGGTACAGATTTTTATCACATATAGCTCTCTATTCAAATAATTATGTCCTAGATTTCTTTTGTAAGAGTACAGGGAGTACAATTTTGCCAACAAGTCTCTGGGAACAAATATGAAAAATAGAGCAAGACTGGCTTTGCTGTCCCTGATTTCAAGTTCGTTAAGTTTTTAAAGCATCAGTTTAAGTCAGAAAAACAGAAAAGGCTTATACCTAATCCTCAGTGAAGGCTGCAGGACGTGTTCATTGCCTTCAGCTAGACACGTGCCTATGTGTTTTGCCAAATAGAGATGTACTCCTTGAACTCTGCCGTTCCATCTATGTTCAAACCCAACCAGGGTTGTCACCTCTCTTTTCTCCTCCTTCATTTCTTTTAGTTAGTTCATCTGCCTGCAGGGGAAAGTTAAATGTGACAGCAGCCCGTCGCCATCCCAGCGCCCTGAGCTCCCATTCCCATCACCACACCTCGTGGCTGACGCACAAGGTCAGCCCGGCGCCGTCTCCATCCCAGGGACGTGGTCCCTCGTCACGGGAACCACGCTGCTGCCAGCCGCCCTTGGGCGCAGATAACCGGCCCTTGAGGACAAAGCCTTTGCCTTCCTTTTGAGATGTAAGATATCGGGATACAAACAGTAATAAATAACTGATGTGTCAGTCTGAACTGAATCCTGTGGCCCTGCCTCACCCACTTCCACTTTGTTTACCACCGGGCTTGTGTTTTTTCTCTCTCTGCTTCTCCCACACCCACCTTCTGGTTCTGTATTCTCTTGGACAAAAGTGGGGCTCCAGACTGCAGCGAGGGGCTTTTCCTGGGAATTCTTCATCTCTGATGAAGAGGGAACCATGTCCCCAGGCTGTCGGGAGGTTTGGGCCTCACATATCCTCCTTCCAGCCTTGCTCCTGACACTTGGGCTCTCCCTCTTGTCTAGACCCAACAGATATACTGGAGTCAGTCCTGCCATGTTGCTTAGGTTTCTTTCTTGGCACCAGGCACAGTTTTCTCCTGCAAATTTAGTCCTAATCATTTTTGCATTGTTCTCTCCCGGCTGCTATCTTATCATTGCTGCATTGTTCCTTTTTGGCTTCCTCTGCAGTTCCTATCTGTCTTCTGGCTCTTTGTGTATCACTGTAGGCTTAGCTTCAGTCAAGTTTTGATGTCATTCATAGGACATCTTATTCCTAATTCTTAATATTCTGGGTTTGCTCTGTTCTTGTCAATGTAATTAAACCTCTCTGAGTGAAAACTCAGTTGAACTCAAGTCAAACGTCCTTCAACTGACAAAAAAGCCTTGAGCTGAAGCAGAACTCAAGGTGGTGGGAAAGTGACAATGGAAATGTTCACAAGCACAACATGAAATAAGGATGTGATTGCCCAGAGCTTTCCCCAGAGCTGCAGAGCTGAGCCCAACTCACCAAAACCCCTGTGATGCTCTACAGACCCGTTTGTGTGAACTCCTGCCAAAATACAGCTCTGTTTTGAAATCAGGCACTGCTTAGAGTTTCATGTGATTTGTTGAAAAATTCTGGTCGAGCTCTGCACTGATGGTTCAGGTTGCTTTTCCCTAAAAATGACAATATTAACACTTTCATACACTGGTAGGAAACAAGTGCCACAACTCTGATCCACCCCAATCTGGAACTCAATTTGCACTATAGATACAGAAATAAATTCTGACTCCACAAAACCACGGTCAGATGTTTACATCAGCCCACAAGTCAGTAAACTAGTTCCAAAGGGGGAAGCACATGTGGAGAGACCCCCACACATGTGCACATCCTTGTCTCTAAGGTCCCTCGGCTGCTCTGGTTGCAGCCAGAGGCTCACGCCCATTTTCACTGGCATTTACTTCTACTTTACTGCTGTAGAAAATCTTGTATAGAAACACAGTAATGTTTCCTATCTCCAAGTGATTGCTGAGGTCTTAGTTTGCCAGATCTTCAAGCAGATGGGCAGCTTGAGATGCATGTGAATAAAATTACTTCTCTTCATTCTTTCCAGAATGTTATTAACTACCTGGTAGCACTTAACTGTATATTTGGTCATTCAGTGGAGACAACTGTTTTGAATTTAATGTAACAAACGTGTCTTCTGTTTAATTCTTAGCCTTTCTTGGTCACAATTATCCTCAGATAATCAATGATCCTTTGGGACAGTGATGCTCTCATCAGATTGTTAGCTATGTGCCATCTTTGTCTGGGAGTCAGTGATGGATTCCAGCAGCTGCCACCCACACAAACCCAATCAGTGCAGAGATGAGACAACCAAACCGAAGGAAAACTTTGTGCAATGTGAGACTGGTACATGCCAACCTCCTCTCTGGTGTCACTTCACCAAACACACTACAGTTAACTTGAGGGCTACATCTGGGCAGCTGTGACTGAACCTCCTGATAGTGAGAAGTCTGAACTCCACCAACAGCATTGGCCTGGATTGGGCAGTACCTCAATAAACTAAACGCAGTCAACTGCTGTTTTCATTCTTATTTTGACAGATCAGCTAATTAGCATGCAAAATAATATTCTTATGCTTGGCAAATCCTTTTGACTTTGAAAGGTTTGCTTATTTATTTATTTTTGCTCGGACGACGTGGAGACTCAGTGCTAAACTACACAAAACAAATTAAGTATCCAATTTCAAACAGTTGGCTCTGGTCTGGAAGCACTTCAGTTGTTTGCCGTGATTCAAAGGAGAAAAATTATTTCATTTTGAATACTGTAATGCTTTTTAAACAGCACATTGGCTGACCCATCCTGGATCACGACCTCAAGAGCTCCACATAGATGTTTTTGAAAATAAGGTCTGTGCCTGGCCTCATCAAATGGATGCTCAAGCTTCACAGCCACAATAAGGGGAGAGGAATTGCCCATCAGCCCCTTTACACTGTTTCAAGGAAAACACGCAGAAGTCTAGAATGATCCACGCTGGCCTGTTATCCCAACCCCAAATACATGGCCCTGAACCACAAAGCCGTGTATAAGAAGCCCCATAGTAGCCATGGACAGTTCTTCAGTGACGAAAGGAATGACTCACTTGTGTGAGTGTGTGTGTGTCTGTGTGTAAGGATTTAAATGTCAGATCCATGTGGAAAAAGTACAGAGGATGTGTCTTTTTCACAGATACAGCAATTCCTCTTTAGGGCTTTCCATACATCCCACCACTTTCTAGAGATCCTCTCTCCTTTCTGTTGAGTACATGTTTGGGGTGGTTGTTTCCAAGGGCAGGGGTCAGTCTCCCCATGACAAGCCTGCCTTACCCTGGCTATTGGTCAAGTAGAGAAGGAGAGGGGCTGGGTCACTACATGCTGGGACCGATCCACAGCAGGAGTGCTTGGAGACAAGGTGACCACAGGACAGCAGGGAAGGGGTACACTGCTCCTGCATGGTGGGTTTATCTGGGTGACTTGACCCTGTCTGCAGGGGTGGAGAGTCAGATCAGCTGTGCTGAATCATAGAATCATAGAATGGTAGAGCTTGGAAGGGACCTCTGGAGATCATCGAGTCCAACCCCCCTGAAGACCATCACAAGTTCAGGCCACCAGATGAATCTATGACACCTGGGTGTGTTGTTTTCCTGGGTCTTCTGTGGCAATACGTGCAGTTGCTGCCATCAGAGTGTGACTGAACATAAACATTCTTTTGGGCTGGACTCACAGCAAAGTGTGTTTTTCAGGTCCAAGGCTGAGACCTCATAAGAGGCCACAAATCCTCCTAGCTTAGGTGGAAATCAGTAGCCGTGTGCCAGTACTTGTCCTGCAGCCTCACAAAAGACAGAGTTTAAAGCAGCAGCACATGGCTTTAGGAAAAGTCTTGGGATGTAACAGGAGGCAAATGAGATACCTGATCCTACAGAGAAGATATCTGTGCTCAGAGGTGTGTTCAGTTTCACAAGACTCAGCACAACACTCAGGCTCTATGTGGACCACCCAGTTGCATGGCAAGAAACCCATTTTTCTCATGGTGTCAGCCATGTCTTTGCTAGACTGCTGGTTTTACAGCTCTTTTGTTTTCCCAGCTGGTTTGTGTGCCTCAGATCAGGTCACTGAAAGCAAAGAGCTTGCTCAGAAGTTAAACAGAAACTCTTTCAAGTTTAAAAAGAAGAAAAAAGAAAAAAAGCCCACCGACAGGGACCCCCCCTTCTGCAAGGAGGAAGACTTTGCTTTGGAGGCATTTCTGCAAGAAATCCAAGGCTAAACAGTGACTAACATTGCCAAGGTGTGTGCGGTGAGTGACATTTGATTATCTCTTTAAGGTAAGAGAATTTCAAGGAAAGACTTCAGCAACAGAAATATGTACCCAGGATTTAAGACAAGGGATCAACCCTCCTTCTTGCTAAACATCAGAAAAACTAAGGAGGACAGAAGGGACTGGGTAAAAGGATAATGATACTTAAACTGAAGGATCCAGAACATAGCAGCTCGCTTCCTACCACAGCCACAATCTTGATGTGTGAATGTAACACTTAGCTGCTGAGAGAATGAAATCCAAGCCTGGCTGTAGGGTATCAGGAGCTGTTAAGTCACATGAATTACAGAGGGAGAAAGGAGGAAGGAGACGGGAGAAATCCACCTGCTTCCAGTTCCAGCACGGGTTCTCCTCCTCCATCCTTGTCTTTGTTCACCAAATACCCTGGGGACCAAAAGGGAAGGAGTTGCTTCTTTCCTAATTTTGTTTTTCTTGGAATATGGGTCTCTCTGGTCCCTGTGGGAAAATAAAGACAGGCCCATGTTGCACTGTCCTAAATGGGTGGTCCCACCCCAGACAGCTGCAGATATTTTGGGAACATCAAAACTAACTGCTCTGATTTTACTCTTTGAGACCAAGGTGCATAACCTGTAGCTGTGAGCAAATCACAGCCAGCCAACAAAATACACCCAGCCAGCAATGTAACCCCTGCTGTCCTGCTTGAAGACTGTCAGAAGGTAGACATCTGCCCCAGCACTTCCCAGCCCTGTTGTCCTGAGCATGCTCAGGCCACTGGTCCTGGAAGAGGACCTGCAGGATATGGTGCAAGAGAGTAAGATCCATAGCACAGCATGCCCAAAGGTAGATGCCTGGTTTAGGGAGGTGTCAGCATGAAGTCCTGTCTGACCTTCAGGAGGTGCCACCTACCCTGGTGCTATCACAGTAACTTAAGAAGCTCAACCATGAGCAGTCACAAGTGAAACAGAGCTGCACGTCCCAGTGGGACAGCCATCTCTAGCACGGCTGGGCTGCAGGGCAACAGGGAGGAGCTGGTGTGGGAGAAGGTTTCCTGGGGCACATAACAAATGCTTCCAGCTTTACTGCTGGTCAGATTTCCAAGAACTAGACGCTGTAATCAAGTTATTCAATGGGAGCTTTTTTTTTTTTTTATTTTCTTTCTGGAGCACAGAAATCAGGACCCCTACTTGGCTGGCAGGAACCAAGCAGGCTTTGAATGAATCAGAATTACTGGAGAAAAATGTAAAGCCTTTAATGTTTTACGCAGAAGACCAGCAACCAAAAGTGCTCTGTGAGCACACGGGGGTGTCATACATCCATCCCCTGATATTTGATGGCTTGATTTTTAAATAACTGCAAGAGCAGAAATTTTGTTCCCATGGAAGCTATTTTTTTATTACACTCCTAAACCTAATCTTAATTCTTCCAAGTGTACTTTGGACTGTGGCCAGCCTGTGCACGTGTGGTAGGAAGCTGCCTCACACAACTCCCTGCAAAATGGGACGACTGATTGCAACTCCACAGGCTCCTGTGGCATCCAAATCCATGAGAAGCTGAAGGCAGCAACAGCAGCTCAGCTGGCAGGGAGGTGGCAAGTGGCACTCGCAGGGGCCGGGGAAGAGGCTGCTGTTACGGGAACAGGGTGGAAAAGCAACAAGTAGAGATTAAAGAATGAGAGAGTGAGCTCCTCTGATAGCCTTAATATCACAATCAGGAGAAACTTCCTGGTTTCATATTTTCCATATAAACACTCTCCACTGCATAAAGTTAATGGTTCCCCAACTGCAAGGCAGAAGGGCTTGATCAGTTCAATTGACGTCACAGATTGAGTATGTTAATGAAATGTGCTGTGCTTCCCCCATTTATATGTTTGACCCTAACCTTTACCAGATGTTCAATTCCTGCTCACTCGCAGACACTCCAGCACTGTGTTTTGGAGGCTCTCGGAAATCTGAAATGCTGAAGTGGAAATAAAAATCCTCTGACACGAACTCTTTTGTTTGAGCTGCTCCCCACCACGGGCTACAGACTGTGTGGAGGGCTGTGCTTTGAGCATGCAGCAGTGTATTCAGGAGAGAAGGGGGAAAAAAGGGCCAAAAGGGTTTTGTTGTGCACTGCCTGCCTATGTGGGAGCATAAAGGATCTCTCTGCTGCTGAAGGGGGGTGAAATCACAGCTGTCCCCTGTACCCCCTCCAAGCAGTGGCCCCGAGGCCAGCAAGGAAAAGTGAGCCTGTGTCAGAGGGAGCAGAATAAGAGATGGAAACCCAGAATTCAGCATTTGACTCTGCCACGTTTCCTTGGGCAAACTGTTTCTGCTTCTCAGACTTGTTTCCCCACCACAAACCGGGACAATGTCCCTTTGCCCAGTTACACGCTGGGTTTATCAGGGGCAGAGCAGGAGTGGGGGAGAGGCTGTGTGGCTGGGACTGTGGGGGCTCACCCGTGTCTGCATGGACAGCCTGGGCTCTTCCCTGAGCATAAGCGAACTCAGTGTCAGAAGCACCACAGTCCCACCTCCCCCATGTCGCTCTGGATGCAGATCTGCTCCACGCTGAGACTGCCCCCAGCAGCCACATCTCCAGCCATCAGTCAGATGCAATTAAAACCAGCAGCTGGAGCCAGGACACTTGGATAATTCCATTAGGCCAAATGCCTCCCCTCCCCAGCTCGCTCCTGGGGAGGATTTTTAGCAAGCC